>JAYMSW010000470.1:0-22493 GCA_036897725.1 Erodium texanum | reverse complement strand
ACGGTTTCAATTTGATGCTTAAGCTGTTGGAGCAACGATGTGTCCCTCCAACTACGTAGGTGATAGAGATTATACGAGGATCATTGCACCCGTTTCTCATCAACTAATATGTGCATTGATTTATTCTCATTAGGAGATCATTATCATTATATGCATCAACGATTTTTATGCCAATTTGATTTGTCTACTCTATATGGCAGTTTGATAGGTTTTGTTTATTGTAAAAAAACATCAATCACAAGAAAGCATAAATGAAAAGAAATATTGTCTCACAAACAAAACGGTATAATACATTCTTGGATGTTAAGTATATTTTAGTTTGATTTGAAAATGTTATGTTTTTAAGTTTATTAAATTTTCCTTTTGATCGTAACTTGCTTATAAGTTTGTACTTTCTTGGGGAAAAACTAAACTTTTGGGTCGTAACCTATTTTTGCATGCAAACAATAATAGAGGGGTCTTAAATTAATGTTAATCATAACACATCTCTCATGAGATCTTTGATTTGAAGAAATGGAAGGGATCGACTAGATTAACTTGCTTGAAAAAAATTATGGAGTGTAGGTCCTTAATTGATGCTAATTATAAATCATCTTCACTGTGATCTTTGGTTTGAAGAAATGGAAGGGATCAACCAAATTCCAACATAAACTTCAATCAGTAAAAGTTAAGGACAATCTCTTAAATGTGTTGGTTATATCTTTTAAAACGGGTATTTCTTATACATCGCAAAGGAGATTTATAATTTCATAGAAGAATGAAGGTATTTATTATCGTACAATATACATGTCTTCACACACGAACAATTGTATGTTTTTTTTTCTCGAATCACATCAGTGACGGCCTGACCATAATAAATTTTGATGAAAATATGAAAGAATGCACATGTATAAAGAAATAATTTATTATAAAGTTTTCCATGACATCTTTTCCTCTCAAATTTAAGTCAGTGTAAATAAATATTAGGAATCTATATCTAACTAAAAGGAAAACCTGGCCACATTTTCCTTTTAGTATTTGGGAATCCTGCTCTCATAACAAAAGCGAGACATTCAAGTCAAGCTTTCGGGACTTTTGGTCTTCTTCCTTCTACTCTGGAAGTTGAGGCGTCCGGGTTCTTCAACATGCTTCTTCAATTATTTGGCGGATTAATGTGTAACGTCGGATAAATGGATCTCAACTGCCACTTCAATTAATTTGTCCTTGAATGCGTAACGCTCAGGTAGAGAGAAGAGCCTGGTGGTTGAGGTCGGCCGCGGTACCTCTATATATGGTGTTCGTCGACATCGGTCTTTTGTTCGTCGAACTCGGTATCTCCGCCTCGGTCTTGCCGTCAATTTGGCCCTCTTTTTGCTTACTGTGGTGGTGATTTCATCTCAAAATCAAGAGTTTGATGTAGGTTTGGTTCGCAACACAGTGAAGGAGCTACTTATTGTGGGCTACTTTCTCTTTCAATAGCAACAATGGTTTGTGAGTTTTCTGTTATGATGTTCTTCATGGAAAATGTAGGCTTTTTGTGTTTTAAGTTTAAAGTGAGGAAGTTTGGCTCTTCATTAAAGAATACGGCTACAACCTCCTTGGTGATGCCATTATTGACAAAGGAGAAGAAGAAGAGGCAGAGGCTAACAACAAGGTGAGGTTGATCTGATGATGTGTGCTAAATTTTCTTGATCTATGTTATTTCTTGATAGGAAAGTTGATGTACTGTTTCAATACAACTGAACTCAATTAGATTAAACCATCGTCTCGCTCTTGGATTTGCGTAGTTTTATCTGATTGTGTTGTTCATTTCCTACTAATGTTGTTGGGGTTTGATTCAAATTTGTGCGTTTTAGAGTACTTTGATACCCTTAATTGATATATGAGTTGTTGAATTTGGTGCAATATGCAAACTGCCACGCCAAATTGTTCTTGGTGATATATCTTAGTACCTCATTGAATGGCACAAAGATTTTGCCTTTGTTGGCTAACTTGATTATGCATGCAGGAACTCAAGGCAAATAGCATACCACTTGAGACTGTGTGAATCTGCTGCTCGCCGAAAATTTGGGTTTATTTAGAGAATTATGGCTTGTTGTTTGTTGTTAAGGAGGAATCTGATAACTTTTTCTGTCTGCAGAAAGCTGAGATTTATCGGACTAAGGGTAAGTTATTTTTAGAGGTGCCTAAATTACCTAGAATGTCTACGAAGAAGGTATGAGCACTTCTAATTTCTCAATTGAATGTTTGTAGCTATATAACAACGTTGGTTTATTTTCTAGGTGCTGCATGTTAGGAGAAACCGGAGTTGTATAACAATTTTTTCTCAGTGGCTTCAGCTGTATTGAATTCTCTGCCTCAGGTTGTTCTTCATGGTTTGATTAATCATCTCAATTTTTTTTATCATTGATCAATCATTAAGTACTTGCGGGCAATGGAACTATGCATTTTTTTTTGCTTCAATTTTTTTTATCTGGACAAGTCTGAGATTAGGAAATTTTGGCCAACCCATATGAACAAGCTTTGTTTGTGGCTCAATGTCTGTTTTGGTTTGAGAAAAAGTAACTAGATCAATTTCATACGTATCTTTTTACAGATGCTTCCATGATGAGGGTCTCAGGGCGAACAAACAACCTGAGTTCACACAGCTTGTATTCGGGTCCTTTCATTCGGTTTGATTGAGTAGTTTTGCTTTCTAAATTTTGGAATTTTAGACATGTAAGTGATTGGTTGGTGTTCGGTTGGGTGGCATTGTGCACAAGAATTTGAAATTGCATAATTAGGGACTTCCATTTTTAACCATGGGAGTTAGGGCTGTAAATTGTTAATGGTTGATCCTTGAGGTTCTCTTTATTTCATAAATGAAATACCCTGAGCACCCAATTGGTTAGTTGTTTTAAATTCAATTTTGCTTCTGCCATTTGCTTTGTTTCACAAAAAAAATTAGAAGTTTGTCGCTCTTTTCCCCTTCAATCAATTTTTGTATGTGGCGTTGTGTTTGGGTGTTTATGTGTATTATGACATAACATCAATATAATTAAGCAATTTTTGGGGTTCATTTAGGTAGAGGACAGTTGGGGATTCATGAAAGGTTTGATGAATTTAATATTGATTTCTGGTAGGTGGGCTTCTATTTCACAAAACTTTGCTCCACGCCCTTTTCAGTGATGGCTTTGATATGAAGCTATTGTTGTTTCGATTCAATCTGGGTTTGGTGTAAGTACTTCAGAGTTCATGTCTATGGTCGACCCAAGTCTACTAATAAAGATGGGTGGATGGTTTTACTGTAACCTAATGTAATTTGTGTGTAGTTAGTAATTTCCAACTTAAATAATCTCTTTAGAGTTTTGATTCAAATAAAAATGCTAATTGATTGCTCAGTTTAAATTAGAGTGGTTTTCGGGATTGTTTGGAATCAAGTTCAGCATCATAACCTCAATTTTTTTTTTACATTTCAAGCTATTGGCTTTTGTACTATTGCGGGTTGCACATAAGTCTGCTTCGAACTTGAGAAGTTGGGACTGATTTTGAGTTCATTTCCCTACTTCATGATGATGATGGATGAGTTTCAATTTCATTGAAGTTACATTGATGTGCTGTAAGTTATAGTTAGAGTTTTAGTGCATCAAGATTTTTGTTTTATGTTCTGTATATGTATGTTTACGGAGCCAAATTAACATGAGATTTCTTTAGGCTAATGGAATAAAACCCAGCTTCTTCAATTCGGAATTAAAAGATATAAAGTCAGTCTTTTCATTTGTGTATTACATAATTTTGGGTGTATGGGCTGGGATAGGGATTTGTTTGTGCATACATGTTTCTGGTACATACTCTCTCCATTGAGTGGTAGTGGAATCAGATGTTTGAACATTGCTACAAATTGCATTTCGCAAGAAGAATTTGTGCAATCCACAATGCAATCGGCTGCTTATGCCTTTTTTTCACCTTTTGTTGTTCAGTTGACCTATTTTGATCTGTTTTTTGTTCGCTTGGAATACAAAAAATTTGGTTGTTTTGAAGTTTTTGCATAGCAGGTTTCTATCCTTTGCTCCTTTGCAGGTTTGTTATAGATGTTGTGTGTGTTTCTCAAGTTAAGTTGACGTTTCTAAAATGATGATTATCAAAGCATGGGTGCAATGTATGTATTGGTTTCAATTTATTGAGTTATTTATTATTTTTGAGGGATATATATAATGAGGAATGTGCAGTCTATTTGGAAGATCTCTTTTGAAGTAAAAGATGATACATGGTTATGAAAAGGAGATTTCTTGGCCGACATGGAACAATAATTCCTTATGTGTACTCTACTCTGATGGAATGAAGGTCAGACAATTCAAGGGGGCAGTTGAAAGTTAAAGTCACTTTGAACTCAAACCTTGCCATTTAAGAATCAGTTTCTCAGGTACACCATGAAATAGTTTTTCATTTGAAATTTGTGAAGCATTGATATATTTCATTTTAACGCATAACGTATGTTTATTTTCTGTTTTCTTTGTCATCGGGTGACCTGAGGTTTGTATTTTAGTGTTGAAGGGACATCAATTGTGAATTTTACCATTTATCTTATTACGTTTGGGTATATTTATCCATCATTTATTGGATTGCTTAAACCTAATGAGCAGCTTTGCTGGCTTTGGGTTATGTGATGGCAGAGGTAGAGGTATTTGTGACTTGCAACTTCAGTGGTATCTACTAGCCTTTTTGTTTTGATTTTTAAGATGCTGTATTATTAGTGTTTATATTTCTTGGTAGATTGCATTTATTTAGAGATGTTATCTGCTTTCAATCAATGTCTTTTTGGTCCTTCAATAATTAAATGTACTGGTCTAATAGCTCAATACTTAAGGTTGGTGCATTTTCTATATTTATATATCTTTTTGTTATTAGATATTGCTTATGTTTTATTATCAATTTATTATACATTTATGCTTTTACATAGTACTTATGATGGGCAAGTAATCTTCATTTCCATGGCTTTGTAACGTGCCACCACCACAAGATGTAATTAGGATTGGGAAATTTGATAATATACTCTCCTAAATGTGTGATATTTGTAATATATGTTAGTATAATTGAAAATTGAAAATCTATGTCTTTTCCGCTTATAAAGACAAAAATATATTTATGAATTTAAACAACCATTTTTAGCATTTTTTTACGGCAATATTATGGATGCTCTTGTCTCAGCCCGGTAGTGTTCTCTAGCGGTCTTCACGCCTAGTTCTATTACTATTAGGATCAGAGACCATGTTCATTATCTTTTTCTTAGGTGAATATTCACAATTAGAAAAAGTTTTCAAATCAATTTGGAGAAAGGTTAAGTAGTATAAGAAAAATAGGTAATTCTTACATATTTCAAGATTCAAGACAATCGAGATATTACTTTGTGCCTTTGATCGGTGAAAAGTTGCTCCCTTTGCTTAAAGAATCCTTGCACTTTCTTCGCTGTTTCACCACCTAATCCCCAAACCTCCACTTTTGCTATGGAAGCTTCAACAACTAGATACCCCTGAAACATATTACACCTTCATTTCCTTAGCTTTCAAAGCAATTGTATTCATTTTACAATGAATAATATAAACCAGGTGATTAGATTTTTTTCTTAATGATAAAATAGTTTATATATGTGAAGTGCAGGGACGTATAGACCGATGAATGGAAGTGGAACAAGGACAATTTGAATATGCTCCTAAATATTTTACCAGATGTTTGCTTCTCCATAATTGTGAACCATGAACCCAAAGAACAAGTAGAGATTGATATAGGAAGGAGAAAGCCGTTAAGGTCTTTAGTGATGCCTCTACAATCACACAAAATCCATAGACTGACTTATCAACCCCAAACACTACTTTCAACCCTGTTCATCAAGAAGGAAACTTGCTAATTAACAACCTGTGGGTCTGAAGAGTTATTATATTACATATTAATGATGTTCATATAGACCCAAATGAGATAGGACCCATTTCAAATCTATGGTACTAGAAATTATTTGATCAGAATGGTCTCTGTGTGATAGATTTAAATAGTTTTCATATCTTCTCTTTTATCTACCAAGAAAAGCTAACTGGAAGTATATGAACACTAAACCACTTTGTTCTTTTATTCAACATAAGATTGTATATAGCAGAGTGTGATTGAACTCAATGTCATTTGAGATTGCAGTAAAAAATGAAAAAAAAATGGTTGTTTAAATTTATAAGGGTATTTTTTGTCATAAGTGAAAAAAAAACATGGATTTCCAATTTTTAATTATGCTATGATACATTACAAATATCATACATTTAGAAATATATATTATCAAATTTCTCTTAGGATTCACAATTTATATATTTATGATTTTGGAACAGTACATTACAAACTGATATGTATGAAGCCCATTGTCTCGAATGATTTTTATTTTATTTGTTTATTATGAATTTCATCCTCTTCACTGTTGTGGTAAATAAATCGAATATCTTGCTTAGAATTTTCTTTATCGGTCGAATATCTTGCCTAGACTTCTCTTTATCAAATCTTATCCTTTTTGTAAATATATTTTGCTTTAAAGATTCATTGTGCATGGTTTTGTCCTTTCTACCCATTAGTCACCGATTTCTCGACATGAGGAACACTTCTTTTGTCACATAAGATAATATTTAGTGTTCTGGTATAGTACACATATCTATTATATGTGCAAGTCTTCCTAATTTCTATTGTTTTCTTAAGCTAGATTACATATTTTGTAATATTTTAGTAGCATTGCATCTTAATCTTTGATGTGCATTTATCTTTATAAATACTATTATTCTTGGTAGTATAGAAAGTTGTCACATTGAGTATGTCTTCTTCTGTGCGTGCTTGATAACCTTAATCAGATTGATTTTGTGTAGGACATTGCCATGCCTAGAGAACATTGAAACTTAAATAAAAATTGAAACAAAGTTGGGGCAGTATTTTTTCCTTTCAATTTAGCTTAATTGTATTTTGTTTCTAACCTCAAAGTCAATCATAAGGACCTTATTATGAGCTAGACAATAGTAGTTGACGCAGTCAGTCATAGCAATTACCAACCTACCATGAGAAATTGTTTTTGATTAGTTATTTGGTAAATGTGTTCCACATGTAGATTGGTGATCGCGTGCACTTAGAATGATTTTTGAATGACAACTAAATTTTGTATCGTAATTCCTAAACTGTTGCTGAATTTGTAATCTTTTTCACTGTTTATTTATCTTATTGCATTAAAGCTAAAATTTTATCACTCTTTACATATTTTTTATATCAAGTTTGTTAGTATTGTTCATTTATAACAACATATGTTACTGTTGTTGACGTATAACCAGCTTAGTTTTTTTTTAATTCATAACCGCTTATGTTGATGACATTTAGGGTTTTCCCTAATTACATGGTTGGAAAATGTAATGTGTGTTGTTATTACATCTGTATCATATCCTTTGAACAATATAATCTTCACTACGAGATATTACCAATTGTACCGCGCAACGGGCGATGCACTGCACTAGTTTGAAATTTAAATTTATTGGCTTCCCTTCAGATTTATGCTTCTTCAGTGAGTCTCAAGCATGCTTCACCATCCTTGATGACCAACTAGATAGTGAAAACAAATTGAGTAGGTCTCGTAGTACTTTTTGTGTTATATAATAATTCAGTTCGGTATTGGGTTTTGCAATATCTAATATTATGAGGATATGATGTCAGTTGGGCTAATTGGGTGTGGGAAGGAAATTTGACATTTACTTTTTTTCTTATGTTTGTGAATTTTCTTCGGTGTAGTAATATATAATTGTTTGGTGAAAACATCACATGAGAAAAAATAATCAAAACTTCATAAGTCGTATTGATTGTAAATAAATAAGTCATTGTAGTGTTTAAGAGAAAGAAGCTACAGTGTGTCCCACGATTAACAGTAATGCATTGATCTTTGAGGGATAAGCAATGTTGCTCTATAAATTTTCATTGCTGCTAGTAGACTCCAATCTCCATATTTAATTAAGTTTGTGGGTTACGAGTGAGCCCAATTATTCTCTTTGATCCCAAGTTTTTTCTATTCCATATTGTGTGCCTTGGACTGATTTCTTATTTACTCATCGTAGATTATTTATTGTTTTTGTGTTATTCGAGTAACCTGGCTATCATTAAAGGAATTGATATTATGATTATGTAGATGCTAATAGAGTCAATTATCCATTACAATCATTCATTATTGGAATTGCATTCATACTCATACCACTAGGATGCATATATAATTCTTACTCGAATAATCAGGTTCTTTTTAGTTTGTGACTAAATTAGAATATCCACCTTTGACCTATAACTTAATAGGGTTAGATCATAAACCATTTCATAGGATATTTAACCTTAAAAAATTTCTGTCGTTAACCATTTTTATCAAATAAAATGGCAGTGACTTCTTTCTCATCTTTGGGTCCTCGGAGCCTCACTGGAGCTACCTTCTACTCATACCACTAATCTTCCCCAAGCTAATCGTAAGGTAAGATTGCTGAACCAGAAGCTCGAATTTTTTTTGCTTCAGATTAACAGCTCTCGAATTTATTATTTTTGTCTTACGTTAATATTTTGGATGGTAGTTGCAACTATTCTAAGATTCAAAATTTGCCTTCTCTGTGGTATGTATGTTGCTATCACAATGACGTGATCAAACTATTTTATAATTCATCTTCCGTTTTTGTTTGTCTTTGTTCTCTCCAATGTATCCTTGAATAAATATTTCTACCGCACAAAAAAAAATGATTTACTAAAAATGTAGGTGGAAGAGCAGGAGGTTCATGCAAATGACCAGGAGTATGTTGGTTAATCTTGCCTGCTGGATGTAAGGAACTCTTTTCTTGAATACCTTTTTTTTTATCAGAAAAAGTGTAGGAGTCTTCTCTTGAATAACTTCAATTTCTCATTCTAATGCATTACTGTTTTCATTTTCTAACTGAAAACATTACCGTCCATTATTTTTTATTTCTACTTTTGGTTCATCCAGCACATATAAGTATAGTTTTTGAGGAGTGATGTGCCTCAAAGGTGCTAAACGGGCACCACTCTTTGAGAATCGCCCGAGCTTTTATGAAATTTAAGTGTTCATGCACTGCTCAAATGGATATTCGATTTGATTTTAATTTCTTCCCAGGAGCACTCATAGAATTTATGGTAGCTTTTGCATACAAATCTTGGCTCATCATTATGGGGAATGACTTTATTCTAGCATTCACAAGTCTTATCACGGTAAGGTTTTTTTGGTAATTGTTTTGTTCTTGCTCATTGTGTTGTCTATTTGCCAAAAATGTAGGTGACATTTTTTTCACCTTTTTTTTAATATGTAGTTATAAATGTGCACAATCTAAAGTTGCATTATATTTTTCAAACTGTGGACTCTTAGGGGACTTTGTATCGGTTAGCAATTTGTGACTTTCTCATGACTTTTTATTTCTATATATCAATTGGCTTACTATTGTTTCCATCTTTATAGCAAAGATTATCTCTTACGATTCTTTATTTTGCTCGCTATAGTTTGGGTTTTACAAGAAAAAACAACAGTTTGAATAATTTGTGATATACATGATAGATATTGGAAAGTTACATATTCTTATCTTTTCGCTTAGTGGTTTGTTCTTTTTTTCTATATCTTCTTATGCTCCATAACTGTGTGTTTTCTGATGTAAATATACTTACAACTTTTATCTGTACTTGGAAAATTTATGGCTTGAGTTTTCTGTATGACGTGGACTTCATACCAATGACTTTCAAGTTCAAATCAAGAAGTTGTATTCTATCAAATAACTCGATGATGAGATATGCCCCTGATTGAGAAGACGACAATTCTATATGATATCAATGTAAATGAGTTTGTCACTTGAGTTTTCATGGTGAAAATTGTTACTTTTGCAATTTCCACAACTCAAAACCATAGTAATTTAGTATACAACTTTTAGTATTTATCTTGTCTCAATATAAATAAGTTGTAATTGTATGATTTTTATGTTGTATTCAACATTCTGACAACTCATTTTCCATATTTTTTTTACGTCTTACTTATTTTATTTTAATATTACAATGAGAGAGAGGCCCACCAAAGCTCTACCCGTCATTCTTCGGGTTCCAAGCCACCCTTCTCCAAGTGTCTGCGCGAACAAGGGGAAGGGTAGGTGATAGCACTGCGCTTTCGTTCGCTGTTCTAGCAGCAACAGGGTCATCTTAGTCGCAACTTTGGTCCCAATACGGCAGCATCGTAAGTTGATTTTGTCTTGCCTATTGGCATGGGTTAGGGTTTGCAGAGTTAGAGAAAGTGAGGGGTTGTAGAGTTCTTCAGAGACAAGGGATTCCATGGCTAAGGGGTGAGGTGGAATGGATACCGGCAGGTCCTTGATGAATGTAATCAAGTAGGAGATCCGGTTTCGGAAACCCTAGGAGTTCAAGGTTTTTCGAAGAGGCACCACAAAGCCCTGATTGCAGAAGGCATTGGTATCCGGGAGGTACTAGAGTGGATCAAAGCAAAGAACATGTCAAGGAGAAAGGAGGTAGTTTTATGTCTTAGTTTGGTCTATTTAATTTTCCGAATAAGATATGCAGGTTTGCTCTTAAAAATTGCACGAAGTATTCGTGAATGCTAGAACGCACATGAAGCGAGATGCTTAGGTAGTTATGGTTTTAGTGCTTAGAATTGCTCTGCGTTTTATAGACCACAGTGGAATGAGGGTGTACATCATTCTTATTATGTCTATAGTGTCTTATAACACCATTGAACAATAAAAGTATGATGATTGTTTCAAAAAAAAATTACAATGAGACTCAAATATGTAATATTCTACCTATATGTGTTTGTTCCGTAATGAGATTATTTACACTACACATAGTAGAATCCTTTACCTCTACATAGTAGTATAGACATGAACTAAAGTTTATGACAATCATTGTTTCAGAGCTGCTGCAAACATATACTCAGTCTTCTGAAGAAACAGAATTTAGATAATACTGTTTTATTAGAGTTATTGTTTATTTTTCTTCTGCAGACAATAAATATAGTATAAAATTTAACTAATGTAGTTTGATTGAGGTGTGTTCTTATCTAATTAATTTTTGTCGAATGTATTTAATAATGTATATTCAATATTGTTAACTATATCGGTAATACATTACAGATACCCGCGCAACGAACGGGCACTAGTATTCAAACTGCTAGTGGCAGTGATCTGCAAAATTGCTGAGACAGATGCAGAAATATATAGATCCTACGAGTCACTAACAAATATAATGAGCACAAGACAATAAAAGTATTACAATATCTTCCATAACATATTAAAGTAGAAGCATCATGAGCTTTCTTATTTCACCACAAAGGCACTAGATGAACCCTTAAAATGATGAATTGATCCCATAAGACTCTTCGATGCACCAAAATGACTAATCCTGTACACTCCTGGGGCTGCAGACTCCGGGACTCTCCATTCAATCGTTGCATGACTCCGAGCACTCAATTTCGAAGGTCTTGACCACTTGAACCGCAGACAGAAATCATCATCATCATAAACAGGGATCCAAGTATCCTTACCTTGTAGGATCTCCACAAGTGAAAATGTACCTTCAGTCATAAGGTCATTCCTGGGGCACGCCGAGGAGAAGGTAACACTCACTGTGTCTCCTTTTTTGAAGGTGGAATTCCGAGGAACATCGGAGCTGACATCACCAAAGTTCCCACCAGGAGGGGTTGTGTCAACTACAACTGGTGTAAGCAAGCTTATTTGCTTGTTCAGAAGATCGGGAGGTTGAGGGCCAGCATCAACATATTGGCCATTAACAAGGGCTGTGGCAAGTTTAGTGAACTCCTGAATGTAGCCACTCAGTGTGTGTGGGCCATACAGCATGGAGGCGCCCTAAGAAGCATAGTAGAAGGGGAAAGTCAAGCAAGCCATCATAAATAAAGGTCCTAAAACAATGGATTACAATTTACAACTACCATAGCCTCCATTTTTTTCTTTTTGCATATGTCCAAGCGTTGGATGCAAATGCATATAGGAATGGGTTAATTGCAGATAACTATTCCGTAATATGCATCTTTTACACAACTATCCCCAACTTTAAAACGTTATTTGCAGGCACTTAAACGTTCAAGACTTTGTAGATAGCTCTTTTTCGCCCAAAAAAATGATGAAAATGTCTTTGGCCCTAATCTCAAAAAAATACAATGTATTAGTATCATCTTTTAAGGAGTCTTTTTACATATACTCAACTGTTTTCTATGTCTAATCAAAATATTCTTGGCTGAAGTCTTTTTTGAGATTATGGTGGTCAAGGGCGCTTTCATTGTTTTCCAGCAAAAAAGAGCTATCTGCATTTTTTTTTTTGAAAGTTTAGGTAGTTGTAAATAACGTTTTAAAGTTGTGGATAGTTATGTGCAAAAGACGTATAGTACGCAATAGCTGTCAGCAATTAACCCTAGAGGAATTAAATTTCAAGAGAGCAGCACTCATTAAAACCACACGAAGGGGAATTTCAAGGCTTATGGTCTTGAAGCTATGTAACAGAAACTTCTTCCGATGATTAATGAACAAATTTGAACAATTATGCATTAAATTACTAACCTCATATCTCTGGACTTGGTATTCCTCAAAAGTAGTCACATACTGTGAGTAGGTATTAGTCAACCCTGCTATAACAACGTGAATATTGTCATTGAATGCCCCATTACCACCACTTGTGAGCACGGTCCTCACAGCATCACGAAGATGCCTTCCAGCCATTGTTGTAAATTCTGTGAGACAAAATGTGAAATTGATAACCTAAGAGACATGTCTATCAAAATAGAGGTATATGTAAAGGCAAGCCTAAAAATGAGTTGTTATGGGATGCTTCATATGTTTCTTCAGGGCTGATCAAGTGCACAAAGAAACTGATAGCCAGGTTCTTTGATAACCCTCTTCTAGAACATGCCATATTAATAAATTTATGGCAACTGCTAGGTAGTTAATAGGAAGCAAATCATAGCCAGCAAGAAAAATTCTTTTTATTATGATAATTGTCAAAATATTTTTTTCACAATGAAGCAATGCGGCAGTGTTTGAGTCCAGAGTGCACTGGATAGCTTACAACTCTGCCTGATGCCATACTCTAGGGGGGCGTCCTTCTCTGAGCTTGACTTGAAGTAAAAGAAAACTAATAAATGAATAAAGTGAACCAAGGAGAAACAAGCTGTTACCTCCAGGTACACAGAGAATAGCTAGCTGCCCAATGCGAAGGATCTGGATCGGAAGTATTGAAGGCTGAAAAAAAAAAATCATGATCAGGCAATTTCATAAGTAAAACTGACAATGACCTGGTACTTGCACCAAGTCCCTGTTAAGCTTACTCCAATTCAAAAGCTTAAGACAATTTATTGCTTAACATGCCCAGAGAAGAAAGACATTCAGATAAAAATCTAGGGATATGCATCCTACTGCTGATCAAAACAACAAGAAAGAACCACGTTAAACAGCTACTGTATATATTATCTGACCAAGAAAACTATTTCTCTCTGCTTTAGGAACACCAATTACTATTTCTGAATCATGTAATGTATGATCAGACAATACTTCAGACATTAACTCACCGCCCAATCATATGGTCTAGTCATTTCACCAGTATCAAGCAAGATAGGCTTTGGATGCTGGCAATCAATTTGCTCCTTCTTTGGTGTTTTAAGGAAGTTACGAACAAGCCTCCAAAAGGGATTACCCTGATATAAAAAATTTATTATAAAGGAAGGATGATAGAAAATAACAAGCATGGCACAACTACAAACCATAAATAGATTAATGTGGGATGTATGAGTTAGGTGATAGTACAAATGAGCAGAGAATACTAATTACTTGGTCATCTCCTTGTTTAAAATCAAAAGCTCCAGGTCCATCTGTTGTTCCAGCAGCAAATGCAAACCCCATGGCAGCAGGACAAGTTTTGACTGACTCAGAACCCCTTTCCTTGTTGGGAAGTGTAACCTCAAGCTTGGAGAAGTCTACATAAGCATGGCGGTAATCAATATTCCCTTCTAAACGTTCAGTTGCTGAGTTGAAAAGATCCTTCGCTTTTCTGAATTGCCTTTCTCCAATAATCCGTGTACTTTCAAATTCATCTGGGTGGCTGTAGGTCGAATGAAAAGTTTGATTTAGTGGTTCATAGGTAGGGAATAGAGAAATTATACTTAGGAAGTTTCAAAAGGGAAGACAATTAGTACCCCGGTCCTCGACCATAGCACAACTCGTTCTTCCCACCACAAGTACTATGATTGAAGTCGCAAGGTAGCCCAGTGTCTATGCAGAAAGTTCCAAGCACATTTGGGCTAACATCACCACAATTCGACTGACAAAATGCAGAAACAAATCCAGGCCTGTCAGCCTGCCTAAGAGAATTCCTCACACGCCTAGCAACACTTAATGTTCTGGTTGCTCGTCTACCTGGAGAAGACTGAAAGGATGCAGCAAGCTCCAGTAACTCATGATCTGCACAAGAAAGATTCTAGAAATTCAATATTTAGGAATATTGTTTTCCTACTTAATAATCAGTGATCTTATTAATGATGGAGCCTCCCCTGTGCATTACATGGTAACCAAATACTTCACATACTGACCATGCATGACCTACTGAAGACAAGACAGGCTTTAGACTAACAGTATAAACTGGATCCATCCAAATTTCTATGATCTGTCAGTATCATCGCAACTTCACCCTTCATATTTTTCTTATTTGATTTCCGCTACATGTTTTTTAAAGATTAGAATCTTAGCTAAGTTACTAGCATTGAAGTCTCACGGTTTCTGTAAGTACCAATACATTTTAGGCAGGAATTGCTAATCAAGCCGGCGGGTATAAGATATTAAGAAAATAGAAGCCCCATTCATGTATGTATTATTCAAGCAATAAATGTTTCTCAAACACATTCAAACTTGTTAATGTTACCATTCGTACTCATAACAGAATTCAAGAAGTTGGTTTTCTCTGGATATCTCTTTCTAAAACGATCTAGACTATTAGCTTAACTGGTGAACATAAAATGACAATTCACACACAGATGGTGTAGTTCAATCTAGCTGCATATATGTCCATAAAGTAAGGGACTTACGATTATCATGAATGTTGGGAATAATGCTTGAAATTCTACGGGGAATTTCATCAGCTTCAATTTCATCTGCATATGAGCTCGAAGCACCATTTCGATTAAACCAATCTTCCATGAATCGTGCAGCAGCCCCCTTGTTATCGCCACTAATCAATGAATTTGTGCGACTCATTGAAGTTCCATGAGTTGCAAACCAGTTGAAGCTACCCACTGGGCCCCATTCTGTATCTACAAACTTTAATAGGGTCATTTCTTTGTCAACATCATACTTGTATTTACTGCGCTCCTTTGCAGGATTATTGAGATAAGCACTTGGACTACGGTTTACACCAGCATCTAGGAGATCTCCTGCACATTGAAAACCTAGAATTTTAACAAGATTGTGGAAACTAACACAGAGTTCTCATCATATTATATAATCACAATGACATATTTATAGTGCTTAAGAAGAAGACAAAAGAGTTTATAGCTCAATTTTCACACTTAACTTTAAGTGTATTCCTGATTTCTCTAAAGGCAACATGTAAATTCAACGGGGAATAAAATCCCAATGGAAACTATTTCTGAACATGTGATAGGACTTCAGGTTACTAACAACATGTGAATGAGATAGCCAACATCAGATATATCCACATATCACCTGCCTGGCAAGCATCATTAAGAACTCCTAGTCCTAATGCAATGGAAGCAGCCAGCAGGTACCACTTGAGGCTTGAACAATTATTTTCCATCAATAAATCATGATTACATAACCTAATAATTTATGAGAAAATCTATGTGTAGAGAGCATGGCCGATTCTACTTGCATAACCTTACCTAATCATTACATGGTTGATATTGTTTTCATCAGTTTTTTTTATTGGCATATAAACCATCCCCGGTCATAAGTAGGAGGGTAGGACAATACAGAATTACATATACAGAATTACTGCCTCTTTTTTTATACGCTAAAACAGGAAATGAGAACCTGCTGAAGAAAAATATCCCATAAAATTGGAACTAACTCTCAAAGGGAATATGTCTTTACTTATCAGGTTATTGACTTCGTAACTCATCAAGATAGCTAAAGTCCAATACATGAAGCAAACATACATAAGGTTTTCACTTGCTGTCTTTTTCTTTCAAGCCACACCAATATGCATTATCACTTAATCCTCTAAATATCTTGGCGAGCAATACAACTTGAGAAAGATGGAAATAAAGGAAAGAATTACCCCTTTATGTTAGAGTACAGATTAATACTTGGTAAGCATATGAACATTTCTCCTTACCCTTGTTAACGAATATTGTTCCAGGCCGGAGATTTTCATGAGCTTCTATAATGCTTTTCTCAATCCCATCAACAAGGACATCAAATGATTGACGCACAAATCCAAGAGATGTTACGATATATACAACATATTGTAGATACCCTCCTGGGCCTGCATGTGTGTGAATTCCACTAATAGCAACATTCTTTTCAGTATAAAGGTCCCCATACCTGTCAATATATGCAAAAAAAAAGAGTATAAATGCAATCAGATGGCAAGAAATGATTCTGAAGGGCCCTAAATCATGAAACTGCTATTTATAGCTTTGTACTAAAATGAAATTGAGCATCTAAATGAGGATATATTATTTTCACCAGAAATTAATTATGCTTCCATAGTATATGATGAAGTCAACTATAAACTGAAGTGATTTATAGTTTCAAACAATGTAAATCACTAATAATTACACTTCCAAAATAATAATTTAAAGGCATAAGGTACTACTCTAAGATTATAATATTTATAGCCTACCTTAGCTTCAGCCTCTCGAGTACTTTAAGTGTCACAAGTTGTGAGGCCATGCAAGCATCGAGATTTACAAAAACTACCCGGTTACCCTGTGGTTCTGCCACAATGAAAGAACGAGCTCGAAGCCTGAAGTGAATGCCAGAGGCAACCTGTTCCATGTTGGCATATCCCATCATGTTGACATCAGCTGCAGGTCCAGTGATGTCATAGCTTCCAAGCCCAATCAGATAATTAGAATCTGAGACTGCTCCTTTGCAACCATTCAGCATAAGTACAAGCAAAATCCATAACCATATAGTTGCATTGGGCCTCCAAATTTTGAGATTGCAAGAAGAAAATAACTCCATCGCAGCCTCCGCCAGTAGATGAATACGAGCCTAATTAGTTCCTCTCATGTTCCTTCATCAAGCACAAATACCAAGTTTACAGGAACGTTCTAACAGGAACGAAACACAACTGGAAATTTAACATCACATAAAATAAGTACTAAGACAAATTGTCAACTGAGGAAGACTTCATAGTTCAGATAATTCCAAGGCTCACAAAGTTACATAATCTAGTAAATTGCAAAATCTAGCAACCAATGACAAAATCATACTCAGACCAATCCAAGCAGATCAAATACAATTCCACAAAAATGAAAATGACCCACTAATTGAAATGGATAATTTGTGTCAGAAGGTCATAACAAGAAGAAGTGCACAAACTTCACAATCCTAAACCTAACTACACTCAACGAAGCGATCGCAGTAAAGGTTGCTGCTAAAACAGGTATGCATAGTTAGCTCAAAAACTACACAGGAATGATCAATTGCAGTAACAAGTGGAGACGAACACAAGGAATAGCAACGAAAAACCTCAGAAACTACGAAAAGAAAGCTCGGTTCGGATCAAAATTACCACTACATAAACAAGAGTGGTTACCCAAATTACAGCGCAGCCGCGACAAGAGACTATCGCCAGAAAGTCTCAAGTAGAGAGATTGAGGAGGAGGATTTTGGTTCGGAGAAATGGAGCTTTATGCTTCTTCTCGGTGAAGTCAAATGATGAGAAGAACTGGACCGACTGGTTTGCTGGGAAGGGAAGGCAGAGATGCTGACGGGTGGTTTTGTTTTGTATTTACTTTTCTTCCCCGAACAAATTAAACAATTAATTATTGTTTTTCTTGTTCTGTTTTCCTTTTTTGGAACGTTTTCTGTTCTAAACTTCTAATTATGTGCTTTTTTTTTTATAAGGATTGGATAATATTGTTTTAATATAAAAATATCTATAATACACGTCAGATATATTATTTAAAAGAGATAAAAATCCTATATTTTGTTCACAACAACTGAGAATGATGACGAGATATCATCGACATCGATCATTTTGCTTCAAGTGTGGAAACAATAATGAAACTTATTGTTTTGGTATTTTTCACATATTCTGTAAAATAGTTGTCATTGGAATAACATAGTACTTACACACCAAATTGAAATTACGATTAAACTAGACACCACCGAACCCGAAGAAAATAGTTTTTCTATGACTTTTCGATAATATTGTTGTGTCGGATTCTTCGATCCTCGATCATGTGCAAATTGTCTCTAGCCACAAGCATAGGAAAATATAGTAGTATAACAATGATTTAGGGTTAGAAAACTTATCGAATAAATTCAAGTTGTGGCGTGGTATAATCGACACTCACTGACTTCAAAGCAATTTGTCCAATGAACCTCATTAGTGGTGACGTTCTACTGGTTGCTCCCGGGTTAACACAACTGGTAGCTCGATTTATGCCCACTCATGAACAGAGCCTTGGAACCTGCAAAACAAATATTGACTTGGACCCAAATTTATCTTGAGTTGCCTACTGCTCTCATTCAATTAATTAATTGAATCTCTCTAAGAGATCAAGTCCGCGTAGTTTGCCTATAAATAAGAGCAAAAGGGATCACTTCCTAAACTAATTAAGATGCATGTTTCCTAAATCAAAATAGATTAGGGTTTTTTAAACAAAAAAAAGTTAGAGTCTCTTAAACCAAAAGGAGCCCTTATTAAATAAATAAAACCACAATCATAATGAACCAAAAACCTCCCAACCATTCAGTTCCTCCCGACTCTGTTTCGGCTCTCTTTTCTTCAGTCTTCGTTTGCAACCTGTCTGAAGCTTGTTCAGCCTTTTCCCTAAAAGATTTGTTCGGCCCTTTTGGCTCTCTGGTCCATCTCCCTCTCAAACGTAGCCGCTCAGGCAATCGTATCGCCTTTGTGCACTATAATTCCAGTTCGGATGTGTTTTTGGCGACCTCTTCAAAACTGGTTCATCCCTCTCCTCTTCGAAATTGGTTGTTTCAGTGGCTCGTTGCCCTTCGCCTTTGAAGCTTCCCTCGTCGGCAGCTTCTTTGTGTTCGGACCGCCCTCCCGATCGTGGTCGCTTCTTCAAGGATGTGGTGGCAGGCAAAAGGTCGGCCCTCTCTCATGGCAGGTCGTCTCCTGTCTCCTCCTGCTGCGGGGTAGCAAACCCTCTTCTCTCTGGTTTGTTCGAGCGTTGTGTATTTGTTATTGCTTACCATGCTATGGACCTAGTCAGCCTGTGAGCCAACCTTTGAGAGTTGAGTTTGTTGAGCATTCAGGCAATGAACCTGGGTAACCGTGTTTTCATTCTCCTTCTCCCTGATTCCGGCCTTCGCAAAAGCTTCCGGGCATTAAATTATGACCGTCTTTGCCCTTGGTTCTTCAGTTTCTCGACAAGATCCTCCCTCCTTGAGCTTGGAGGACATTTCTGCTGGATCTCGATGGCCAGTATCCCCTCTTTGGTGTGGAGCCCTGTCTCGATCTTCTCGTTGGCTGCTTCGGCTGGTGAAGTCTTAGCCGTACATTGTGCATCTCTCACCTACGATCATTTGGATCGCGCTTTTTCCCTCATCTAGAGCTCGGATCTGTCTAAGATTTCTTCTTCTCCATCCCTTTCCTTTGCCAGGAAGACTTTTCCTTCGCTCATTCGGGAAGTGGAGGAGGGTTCGGTCCCTCCGATTCCGGAATCTCCTCCTACTCGGACTGTTGTCCCTCTGGCTTTTGAGGATTTTGAGGAAGGTGAGTTACGAAATTCTTCATCGGTGGCTTCTCCCTCATCGGAGCTCCATTCGGATCTGCCTCCCTCATCTCCTCGAGACGAGTCCACCATCGAGCCTCCTATTTTCGCCTTGACTTCCATAATAGGTTCCTCGATTTCTGCACTGGCATTTAAGACCCTTTTGGATGTGCGGGTTATTGTTCCCCAAGGGTTTGGGCTTCCTAATCCTCCCTCTGGGCCTGTTCCGGGTGGGATAGAGGAGTTGGGTTGACAGCCTTCTGATTAGGCACCTCTGCTTGGATCCTTAGAGGTTTTTCCCTCTCTTGTCAGCCCAAGCCCTGCTTTGGAGCTTTATATCAACTTCTCCTTGTTCAAGACTTTTTGCAAAATTAGGGGTTTTACCTCGAAAACTAATGATGAAGATCTAGTCAAGCTCTTTCACTCTTCTGTGGCTACCTGTCGTACTCGTTGTGCTATGGACCGCGTCTGGAATCTTCTGGCATTATGAATGTCTCTGAGTACCTAAATCAATAGTTTTTAATAACTTCGTGTAGCTCTTCTTTTCTTTCCTTTATCTTTGCCTATAGTCTGTAGGTGTCCCCCCTTTGAGGGTTGTAATCCTCACATGCTTTTTCTCGAGATCTCAAGCCTTTCAATAAATCCGATTTTAGCTGATAAAAAAATATGACTTTGAAGTTAATTTCCCAACAGTCCCCTACAAATTGGGGAAAACGGGTCTCGAGCCATAAATGACATAAAGTCCATCCTCTCAACAACGTTCATCAAGTATGTCTCCATAGCTCCACCAAAACTGGTTATGTACCATCAAGTGCGTCTCAATAACACCACCAAAATTAGCTATGGATTATCAAGTAGTAGGATCTATCAAGTGCTCTCTACAACACCACCAAGACTGGTTATAGATCAAGATCCATCAAGTGCGTCTCAATAGCACCACCAAACCTGTCTATTGAATAAGGATTCATCAAGTGCGTCACTACGACACTGCCCAAACTGGCTATGAGCCCAACAAGCACTACCACACATGTCCTAAGGACATATTATCTTGATACATTCACAAAAGACGAACAAGAAGGTGGCGGATTTCAATGGAATGTGGGAGACAATCAAGGTAGTTTGGAAAAATGGGAGATCGTAAGATCAAATTATAGAATAGGCCAAGCTTCAATACTAAAATAAGTATGGACAACCATTCGGCCTTAAACATTGGCGGAAGGTAGTGGGGAGTAAGAGAACAAGGTTGAACGAATCAAGGATATACACCTCCCAACAAGGTGTCAACAACCCAAACCCGAAAATTCACAATGAGACCGAGACGGATACACAACTACATCCTCAAGGACAGAAGGTGGAAAAGAAAGGAAAGGACAAAAACAAGTTGAAGATGCATCTAGAGTAACAAAACTTAATGAAATGATCGAGGCAAACATTAAAAGTTCAAAAACTATCGTTGAAAAGTTCGAGATTGAGAAACTCATAACCGAGAACAAGTTGAAGGTGCATAAGGGAAAGGCTGAATACATGGCGAGGCTTGAGAAGGAGAAGGTTGAATAGATGGCGATGCTTGACAAGGACAAGGCTGAAGTCATGTTCTAGTATAACAAAAAGAAGATCGTGAATGACATATTCAGGTTCCAGATCGAACTCACCCTGAAGTATACGGGTATGCTTATGTTAGACGAGTTGACTTTGAGCGAATGAGAATTGACTAAAAAGAAAAAGACACTTGTCATCTATGAACTTTAGTTCCCTCTTAATTAGATTACTTTTATTAGTGTAATTTCAATTTGAAATATTATGTATTATTGTCATTTTAATTGATGCAGTTTTACTTTTCTACTAGTCATTGTTACTTATTTAATATAAATATATGAAAAAATAAATGATTTAAGAAATAAATAATAAAAAAGCAAAGCGTTGACGCCAATGACTTTAACATTGAACTAGGTTGGAACTCCAGTTGTTCTTGGGTAGCTCTGACGAATTCTGATTATTAGAAGCAGAAAGGCATACTGCTCCAGAGACCTACCCCGCTCCTCCGACGATGAGGTATGCAATTTACGAAGGTGTCTCCTCGGGCTCAGGCGTTTGGGAGACAAAAACGTCGAGTAGATAATACTTGTCTGGAAACACTTCGAAACAATCATTAGCTCATAAGCATTATTGGTGGTGTTGCTACATGATATGATTGAGTGAGAATTTCAGAAAGAATTGAACTTGAGAAATGGTGCAAATTTTTAGAGCGATTGAAGGTATGTGACGTGAGTGTACTATTTAAAGAAGAAAAAATGTCATTTTTTATTACTTTTATAAAGTTATGTTAACCTAAAATTTGATTTGTTTTTCCTGATCGTTAGAAACATTTTGAATTGGTTGCCATGTGACTCATACTGGTTGGGTAAGGCAGTAACAGAGGCTAACAACTAGTTGGTGGCGTCGAGGAGGACGAGAGGCGGCATCGACGATGACTGGAGCGTTCCGAGCCGAGTTCCCAACCTAGAAGGTGTGGGACACTCCAAGTGGCTCCGAGCTATGTGGAAGAGTACAACAACGACCAAAGATATAA
>JAYMSW010000469.1:0-22494 GCA_036897725.1 Erodium texanum | reverse complement strand
CGATGCGCTGGGCCATTCGGTGGCGGAGGGGTACGGCGGAGTATAGGAAGTTCGCGGCGGCGGAGAAGAGGCAGAGAGCGGATAGGGCCGTGACAGACCCGGTGAACCCGGCGGCGAATCGGGCTGCGCCGGCGGGGGTGACGTCAGGGGAGAGGGGATCGAATGACGAGCAGATGGACTCGAAATAGAGAAGGAACAGAACTGAGATGACGGAGAAGAAGACGGCGTGGAGGAGGAGGAAGAGAAGAGTCTGCCACTGCTCAACGCCGTATATGGCGTAGATCTGTGTCCACTCCCTTCCCGTCGATTTCCCCATTTCTTCTTGGAGCTTTTTGATCTGGGTCTGATTCAATTTCCTGCAAAACCTCTGTAATTTCAACGAAAACGATATCAGATTTTGAAAGATCTAAACGAAAATGCACCGAGATCTACCAAAAAATATCATGAATTGAAAAATCCAAATCTAAAAACTTTCACAACAGCTAAATGGGTTTATCATTAAAGCTAAAGCAAGTAAATTTTCCAGAACATAAACGAACCTGAAACAGAGTCTCTGAAATGGCCGCACTAAAAATCGAAACTTTCAATGTGTCTTTCCCAGCAACCAAACAACCCAGTAGCTGTTCTCACTCGAGTAACATCACCAAACAGATCCTCCAGAAAGAAATCTCAACACCAGAAAAATCCACTAAAAACAGAGAACTGAACCCACCAAACCCAGTAGAAGAACAAAATTTGAGAGAAATCAAAGAATCGGAAACGATGAATCAGAAAATGCCAGGTCTGTAGTGGAGTGGAAACGACAATGATATAATCTTTTTCAAATTGACACGTCTTTTGAATTCTTGTGCACAGAAAAATAGTGGAAGAACACCAACAACAACAACAACAAGATTGGGTTTGGAGAAGCAGAGCAGCTTGCAGACAGTCTGAGTTTGAGGTTGTGATTCTGTAGTTATACTTATATGTAGAGTACGGAGAAGGGTATAGTGGGAAGAAAAATTCAAAACGGGGTTTTAATTTCAAGTGAATTTTGACCATTTTCACGTTAGAACTCTTTTTGACTTTTGGGGAACAAAAGTCAGACCTTTTCAACCAATTATGGTGGGAAATAAAATCGAAAACAAAGGGGTTACAAGAACATTCATTGGGTTATTGGTAATTTAATTTAATATTTTGATTTTATTTATGGGACATTTTCCTAGTTTTAGTAATGTTTTTTTTATAAGAAATCTGATTCCCATGAACATGTTCCTTCTTTCATGTATTCAATGTGATTGATTTTTTCAAACAGAAAGTGAAAAGATCAAGTCTAATGCCCCGGAACTTAATGATTTAATCAAAGGTATTAAAATAATTAATTGAATTGGTTAAACAATTCTCCTCAATATTATCAAATTCATTAAGAATCATTAAAGTAATTACAAATTAACAAATCTTAAATGCATTTTTTTATGATTGATTGTCCTTGCTCTATGATAAACTCTCCATCTAAATGAGTTGAATCAGAACTATTCCTACAACATTGTATTTTGAAATTTTGAAATGTTTTGGCTCTCTTTGAGACAATATATTTTAACATGACTTTAATCCTTTATGATTAATATGATATGACTAATTCTTTTAAATACTTTAATAGTTCTTTAGAATATTCATAATTTATCAATTACACTATTTTAGTCCTCTGTAATAAGATTAATAATACAATAATAAAAATAAATGAATTCACTTATAATTTAAAATACCGTTATAATGATAAAGAGTAACAATCGAATAAAAGTCATAAAGACTAGAAATCACTGGTAGAGATTGAATTAAAAAATTTAACGACATACATCTTTGCATGGAATTGTTTCATACTTGTAGTTTTCAAACTCTCTAAACAACAAAAACCAAATATATAAACAACTTCGCAAGTGATCTCAAAATTGTAATCAATAACCACAAATGGTTTTCAATTTTATATTTTAGTTTTCAAACTTTAATTTTCGGAATGTTCCCTTAATAATAAAAGTAAATATTTTGGAATGTGCAATTTAAATGGATTTTTTTCTTCACATTAATTGTCGGCTAACTAAGATCAATTATTAATGTTCCCGTTGACTCGAAGTTTATTAAATGGCAATGCTGAAAATGGGAAATAATAATTACAGGTAATGGCATGCAGAAAGTTTTGTCATCTTTTTAGTAGATGACATTAATTATGAGGAAATTTGATTGATTAAGGTGTATTATTATTATGAGATGTTTATTAGAATCAGTAGCCTGTTTAATGTTGATGTTAATACAGAATTAATAGGTTGTGATATCAGTATTATTTGATGCTCAATCTAGTTATAAAAATCAAGTATGTGATCGGTCCACTAATTCTAATAAATCGCGCTTAATTGGATTAGTATTAGAACATGTCTCCATAGAATGTTATATTCAAGGACATATAATGCTCGACGGCGAGCTCGGCCTTCTGCGCCGCCGTGAGGCTGTTGGGGAGGCGGGCAGGGCCGTGAAGAGGAATGTATCCAGGACGGTCAAGTGGGGGTACAAGACATCATCCCGAGTCATGGATCCTGTGTCATCGTTCATCTTCGTGTTGAGTAGGTTAGTGAGCCTACTTACCACTGAATGGTTGGGCTAGAATTTGACTTGTTACCGAATAAACTCAACCTTGAACCAGAGATACATTATACATCAAATGCACGCACATGGCACATGAACTATACGTGCATTATGTGTATTTGAACTTAAAAAATATTATATTACAATATATGAGTAAGAACAATTAAATATAACAAATGTTATGATATCGTCTTTTTTTTTATATAAAAAAAAATCGTCTATACTCTATCGCTTTAGACCCCTACATTCGTTAGGTCAGTCCAGCCCAAGGTGGCCGTCCAGCGCCGTCAAGAGTGTCGTCTTTCCGCTGCCGAAGGCCCATGACCCGCCAGCATCTCCCCGGTCGGACGACGCCATTGATCCCCTTGAGTATCAGCTTCTCTTCAGATGATTGAGTCTTCTTGGATAGCCATCACCCTTCGGCCTTGCTTGGTTCCTTAGCCATCTGGTGCCGGAGATGGAGATGATGTCGGGGAATCGAAGAAGCAAGTCGAAGGCGGTGAATCTGGTGATGGGTTGTAGATGTTTTTCGATGGAGATGGAAAAGCGGTAATTTAAGAAATTTTAAAATTTAGATGTGCACATGTAATCCACGTGCCTCATGCCTCAAAAATAGAATTTTCTGTTTGTTTTAACAACTTTGCAAACGTAATTTTTTTTTTTATAGTTTTTATTTGCAAAATAAACAAGACACTGTTAATTTTTACGAAAGCGTGCCCCTTTATATTATTTATCTCTAGATTCTTTTATGGGTACAGATGAAATTACACTATAGTTAAGGGGTCAAATAAATAATGGCAAAGGGGCTATTTTGAACAAGTAGATTAAGGATCAGGTTCGAAACAGAGTCATCCAGAACCCGGGTAACTGAAGTCGAGAGCCAGCTTGAAGAAGAAGAAGATGGAGATGGAAATGGAGATATGCAAGCCAGTTTTTGGTTCGAGGTTCGTTAGCGCTACCAATTCATGTACTTGTCTTAGTTTCCGCGTTTTGCCTACAAGGGTCTGTTTTGAGAAAAGGCCTGCGAATTTGAATTCGACACGAAGTACGAATTCGACTGTGAATCGGACTAAACAATCCAATAATGGGTTCAGAAATGTGGAGGATGGAGTTTCTGTCTTTCAACGGAAGCTCCGTTTGGGTCCCGGGCAGTCTCTAAGAGAATTGAATAAGATTTTAGGGTCAATTGCTAGAATGGGACATCACAGAACTGTAATTTCATTATGGAAGCAAATGGGTGTCTCTGGAATTGCACCAGATGTGTATACCCTGACCATTGTGATCAATTGCTTCTGTATATTGGGTCATTTGGGTTTTGGGTTCTCTGTTTTGGGGGAAATTTTTAAACTTGGCTTGAACCCTAATGCTGCAACTTTCGACACACTGATCCGTGCCCTTTGTAAAGTAGGGAACATTAGTGATGCTGTGGAGTTGCTGAGTAAGATGGAAGATGGAGTTTGTGAGCCTACTGAACTTGGTTACAATTTGGTGGTAAATGAGCTTTGCAAAGCGGGGAATACTAATGAAGCTATTTGTTTGCTTAGGAAGATGGTAGATAGAGGGTGTAAGCCCAGTGTTTTTACTTATAATACCGTGATAGGCGGGCTTTGCAAAGAAGGGAACTCGAGCTCGGCTCTCTGGTTGCTAGAGAAGATGGAGGAGGGGAGTTGTAAGCCTAATGTGGTTAACTATACTACATTGATTGGCGGGCTTTGTAAAGCGGGAAATGTTTCTGCTGCTATGGGTGTACTTAAGAAGATGGAGGATGGGTGTTGTGAGCCTAATGTGTTTACTTATACTAGTTTAATAGACGGGCTTTGCAAAGTGGGGGAAACAATTACAGCTACGTCATTGCTTGAGAAAATGGAAGAAGGATCTTGTAAGCCGAACGTGGTTACTTATACTACATTGATAAATGCACTCTGCAAAATGGAGAACATGGAAGCTGCTATTGAGTTGCTTGGGAAAATGGAGAGAGGAGCTTGTAAGCCTAATCAAGTTACTTATAATGCGGTGATAGAGGGGCTTTGCAGAGTGGGGAAAAGCACTATGGCCCTTGATTTTCTTGAGAAGATGGAAGAGAACGGTTGTGAGCCTGACATCCGTACTTATACTAAATTAATAAACGGGCTTTACAAAACGGGGAATGGTTCAGCTGCTATTGAGCTGCTCAGGACTATGGAGGAAGGGAGGTGTAAGCCTGATGTAATTTTTTATACTACAGCAATAGACGGGCTATGCAAAATGGGGAATTCGTCAGCTGCCATTGAGTTGCTGGAGAAAATGGAAGATGGGCATTGTAAGCCTAATGTAATCACATACACTAGGTTGATAGATGGGCTTTGCAGAATGGGTAAGACTGAAGATGCTATGGATTTGTTCAAGAAAATGGAAGAGCGACGTTGCAAACCTGATGCACAAACTTATACAACATTGATAGACGGGCTCTGTAAAGTTGGGGACATTACTGCTGCCGTTGATTTGCACAAGAAGATGGAAGAGGGAGGTTGTAAACCTGATGTACAAACTTATACAACATTGATAGATGGGTTCTGTAAAGCTGGGAAAACTACTGCTGCCATTGATTTGCTGAAGAAGATGGAAGAGGGACATTGCAGGCCCAACGTTGTTACTTACACTATATTGATAAAGGGGCTTTGTAAAGTGGGGAACACTGCTACAGCTATTGATTTGCTTACGAAGATGGAAGAGGGAAGTTGTAAGCCCAACATAGTAATTTATAATACTCTGATAGATCATCTTTGTAAAACGGGGAACAGTTCTGCTGCTGTTGACTTGCTCAAGAAAATGGAAACTGGAGGCTGTAAACCCAACTTAAAGACTTATACTACATTGATAGCTGGACTCTGCAGAGTGGGAAATAGTGCTGCTGCTATTTGTTTTCTCAAAACAATGCGAGATGGATGTTATGGGCCCAGCAGCGTTACTTATACTATGCTGATGGATGAACTTTGCAAAGTGGGGATTGATGCTGTTGTTATCGATTCTCTTAAGAATTTTGAAAAGTGATGCTATAACACAAGAATGATTTTTTTTTAACCTAGCTTAGTTAGTTATATGACATTGATGGATGCACATAGGAAAGTGGAGAACATGATTGTTGCTGGTGAAGATGGATTAGAGAATGTTGCAGGCTTTACACGATTACCCCTGGCATTCTCTCGTTGGCAAGTAAATGAAGTGAGTAAAAGGTAATTTTTAGGATTATGTCAAATAGTAACTATAATATTTTACTACTACTTTTCATTCCAAATGAAAACTACCTATATCAAATATTACAGCTTTTTGATGTGTTAATCATATTTCATACACTAGAAAGAAAATGAGTAGATATAACATGTATGTAAACCATATTCTTTGGTAATGACCATTCAATTATTTTCGAAGCATGAGATGTTTTTGTTATCATTTATTCACTTATCATTGTGATACTTATTTTCTGCAGACAATTCCATATCCTTTAGAGGAGCCATGGGCACAGTCTAAATTTGCATACTCCAACTTTGCTGAATCTTCTTGGTTTGAGTCAGTTCCTGGAACAAAAGCACAAGTCTTGCAGTCAGGGGTGAGCAGTGATGATGTTCTGTACTTGTCTTCACCTCCCATGACTGACATGGCGACTCCAGGCTTAGCAGGGTTCACATAATCAGGTTGGTAGGTCTTTCCCAGCACTCCTTCAACATCCGGGGACAAAGCAAAAAACCTAAACTGCACCTCCAAATGAGCAAAACAGTCATTAGAAGGAACTTGGTACTTGTGGATCCTATCATCTTCTTTGGTCACCGGAACCACAGTCACTGAGATTTCAGCACTGTCCTTGAGGCTAATCACCACTCCGTTCTTGTCCGCGACCCTCTCAATCCTGATGTCCTGCTCCGGGGAGTACCACAAGGACAGATGGCCTTCTGGGACAACAACCTCATTGCCATTGTAAGTGAACTTAAGGTGGTCTATTTCACTGTCCCATGTTGCTGCCTTGGTGGCCTCTAGGGACAAGGCGTGGTTCTTGAATAGGAGTCCGAGGGCTTGGATCCATGTGAAGTCTCTGATTCTTCCTTCTGGCCTGTGGCCAATGAAACGGGCATTGATCTGAAGGTTCTTGTCAGATACCAAGCTGAAATGCTCACCGTTCTTTCCATGGAAATAGTAAACTATGCCATCTCCACCAATGAAGCGAGGATCATAGCATGCTGCTCCCGGGCCATTGCAGTTTGGCTTGCGATCTACAAGTATGTATCAAACACAATATTATTGCAACAAGAAAGAGTTACAATTGCAGTAGTAATCAAAGGAGGTTCATGTGATACATACGCAAGCATTGAGCTTCACAGGTAGGTACTAAACAGTTGGCAAAACAAGCCTTATCGTTCGGGTCTTCTGGGTTGCTGAAGGGGCATTCTTTGGGACAGGTTATGAACTTGCCATAGCAGTGGGTTTTGGGGTCGATGCACTTTCTTACATGGTATGCATCAACTTGAGATATCACAAAGCATAGCACAACAGCCAGCAAGAAGCTTTGGCTTGAAATCTTCATAATTGATTGGTTCTTCAGAGAAGTGGTGCATGGACTCAATGCAATTTGGTGCTACTTATAGAATTGTTCAGCTGTTATGTCTCTTTAGTTTTGGGCATAGTTGACTTTATGGTTACTTAGCTTTGAGACCAAAGAAAGGCACATGTGACTTCTTTGCATAGAAGGGAACTCATATACAAACAATAATGTGTAACACTTGACAGTTTTGATCAACTTGGTGCTTAATTATAAGTGCTTATTGCGAGAGCAAAGAGCTTTTGAAAAGATTAATACATTGTATATAGATTACTTTGCTCATTAGTGGTGTTACTATTAATTCAAATTTGTCAAAACTAAACAAGAGATTCATGCTGTGCAAAACCAGGGATTGACTCTACATATTGAGGCATTAATACTCATGTAAATTAGAAGAAATCACACTTAATCATAGTTGAGATCAAAATATGTATACATTACAGAAGCTAACTATTATCTAAATACAAGTGGTTGATGAAAAGGATTGTCCAAGTGACAGCAAGTGGATACTATCTTAATGCAGTTCCAAGACTTATAATTTACTTACAGGTGCTAATTAGTGTAACTTAAGCACCATTTATAGGCGGGAACGAATAAAAATTCTTTTTTCGTCTGTCTTCAGAAGCTCCGATCCCTTGATTTCATTTGGTGTCTTCTTGAAACTCTCTGACCTCGTAGTATCTTCTGTTGATGTCCTGTTTTGTTGCATTACAATGTTCATGTCTTCCTGCAACTTCTCCATCTTAGCTCGCATTTCTTCCCTTACACATCTCAACTCTGAAAGCATTTTGTCATTTAAATCAAGTGCTGAGGGATTTCCCTTTATTTCTTCTTCTACTATTTTGTATACTTTCTTCCCACCTGCTAACTCAAAAATGGAGTCACACTATATTAGACAACGAAGAAGCACGAAAACAAAGTGTAGGCATGCTTGCTGGCAATAAAATGAGCTTGAGAAAATGTGTAAGAACCATGTTTGCTCCTATAAATAAGAATGTAACATCATTGGGGTTGTGGTGCATTTAAGTAATCTATGCACGGCACTATCTGTAATATGCAAATGTGGGATTGTGGTGCTTAGGAAACTTCTCATTGCAATCACTCCTGTTTACATATACTCACCATTTTTACTCTTTCTAAATTTTTAACCAGGCATGTATATCTTTATCCTAGCTTCATGCCATATCGATCAAGATATGTGTATATGCCAAGTAAAAGCTCACTATGAGCAAACCCATACATAGTTCCAAGGATAAACCTATGACAAGTCATGAAGCGGAATGAAGTTGAGATAATACAATATACTAGTAATTTGGATGTCCTTCAAAAGCGAACAAAGTTGTACTATGAAAATATATAGTTGTAGATTATATTTAGAGTGGAAGAGAACCTTCTTTTTCAGGAGATAGGACAAAATCCAAGAATAACCCATGAACAAAACAAATAGAACTAGATTTGATAGAGTAAATAGTTGGTAATATATGGTGCTTCCTAACATTTTGGTTAGCAATACAATATAATCTTCAATACAAATCCTTTATGCACTTAGCAATACTTCAAGCTCCATTTTCCAAGTTCACTATTTTGCCACCAGAAGATCTTCAAAGGGTATTAAGAAGTCCCCAATGAGACACCACAAGGTTCGTGCATCACATATCTCCAATTGAGATCACGAGTTCAAATCCTATTAGGTGAGATTGGGATTGGTAAGAGGAAAAGGGGAGAGCCATAGCCTATATCTCAATCTGACACATTGTTTTGGCCTCAAAACCAGTTCCCAAACAAAACATTTCCCTCAAACTCCCCAAGATACAAAAATAGCATAAATACATGTTTAATCATAACTATAAGCTTCCTAGCTTTGTTTCTCTTAATCTTTCTTTCTAAAAAAGATATGGAGAAACTCTTCCCACTCTCCTCTCTCGGATGATTAACTCCTAATCAGAAAATGATATACTGTTTAATGATAGCTAACCGATTTCAAACCCTTTCAGCAGTCAAGTTAAACAACTCAAGCACCAAATCCATTAGATTGTTAAAAAAATCAGCATCAAAGAACAATTAGGATCAAAATCAATTCATTCCAAACACTACCCACACACACAAAAAAGAGAGCCACAAATTAGCCATCCGATTTACAACTCAAGCAAATTTTAATAGCAGCCCAATAAAATTTCAGAAAAATTCCCAATTCTGCCGGAAAATCTCAGCTGAAAAAGCTATAAGGAGGGAGAGAGACAGATTAACGTACCCATCATGCCTTTGAGAGGACTATTGGCAGCGGAATCGAGTGCGAATTTGACGACGGTCGTCAGAATCCGGGGGATCCAGAGCCTCCGGTCAGCATGCGGCGGATGCTCCACCGGTTTCGGAGCTCTGACGATGGTCACGGCGTGGCTGTTCATATCGGCGATGAACACAGTACGTGAGTGGTTGATATGGCCAAGTCTCGTGTTTTAATCTCCATTGTTTCGATTTCGGAGGTCTTAGTGTAGGACTGAGAGCACTAGATCCCGACACATCCACACGTGCCGACCAAGACAAGTCCACCAATAATTGGATCCGCACGTGTGTAAGCCGCCGACGGAGGTGAAATGTTGAAAACGGAGTTACGGAAGTGAAGAGTACAGTGCGTTGTTTGCTGTTGGGAGAGAAAAGATAAGAAATTTCCGTTTCTCTTCTCTTTTTTCCGTTTAAAAGGGAAAAAAAGGCACTGAGAGAGGGAGAGGAGAGAGGGAGAGCACGAAATTACGTTTCTGTCCTTCGTTCTTCTTCTCTTTCTTCTTCTGCTCTCTCTCGATTCGGGTTTTGGGTTCTCTTTCCGGGGTCACCATGAACGAGAAGGCTAACGTCTCCAAGGAGCTCAATGCGAGGCACAGAAAGGTATGTTTTTTAATTTATTTTTCCAGATCAGTTTCGGATTTACTTTGTTGGTGGTTTTTTGTTGCCTGATTTGATTGCAAAGTGGAGAAAAAATTGAACTTTGTATGTTGGTCGAATCGATCGAATAGAGTTTGTGTGGATTTGATCTGGGGATGATTTGATCTGGATGCGTTTTATCTGTTTCTCAGTGGATGATTGAATTTGGTTGGTGGCTTGTTGTTGATCAGAGTATATGTGAGATTTGGTATCAGCTTATTATTTGTTTTGAATCGTGTGAATCCCAATCGGGTCAGGGCTTAGGGGTTAATTCATGATAGAGATTTGACTTGGGTTTATGGAATAGTTCAGTTTTGGGGGGGCTGATTGATGCTTGGGATTGTTAGATTTAGATTGTTCCATATATTCCAGATGTAGTGTTTTGGCATCTTCAAACCTGGAAATGCGTATCATCAGTTCTATTGGATTGTTGGGAAATTTACTAGAGATTCAAATTCAGTTTTCTATGAAATCACTTGTTTTGAATTATGTAATGAACTCCTGTCTAGATAAGCAAGGAAATGATTACCTATACGGAAGTGATTGTGTGAGATTGATTCTCGTCCTGTTTGTTATCATTCATCCCTTGATTATTGCTGGGGATTTTGTTGGTCATGAGCTGCCTCATTCAGCTAATGTGTTGAGTTGAATAGCGCTTGTCTTTTTTGGGTATGATCTGTTCATACCATCACCGTCTTTAGGTGTCATTGCGTATATATGATGTAGATCTGGAGTTCTTCTAGGCATGTAACAGTAAATGCTTTTTCTCGTTATTGGGTGAAAGGAACTAGGAATATATGCATGCATCCTATACTTGATGGGTACATTTCAGCCAAGCAGCCATTATATCTGTAGTTAATTGGCAGGGTTGGGCCAATATGTCAGATGCATAAATGAATTAGTATGACTAGTGACATTTTAACACCACTGGCATGTGATTGTTTCTGTGAAGACTGTTTCTTTTTTCGCTAACCTGCATCATTTTTAGTCTATGAGTTCAAAGTTTGATGAAGCTTCTTTAAGCTGGTTGCTTAATCAGTCTGGTGTCCCTTTTAAAATATAATTGCTTGTATTACGTGTGCAGGTTCTGGAAGGACTTCTCAAATTGCCAGAGAATAGGGAGTGTGCTGACTGTAAATGCAAGTATGTAGTTCAGAGATTTAAACTACTTGAACGACATATAGGGAAAGATGTTGACTTAATTCATTTGGTTTCTATAATTATATCTAATCTGTCTAGTTCCGTATTTGAGTTACTGATATATAGACTTCATTTCTTCGCAGAGGTCCAAGATGGGCTAGTGTGAACTTAGGTATCTTTATTTGCATGCAGTGTTCTGGGATCCACAGAAGTCTCGGTGTGCACATATCAAAGGTAAATGGAGAAATTACCCATTTCTCATTCAAAAGCCAGCTAGTAGTTAATAAATGACTAAATACAATTCAATGTGCTCATTTGAAATTTTTGGCTGTTGATGCAGGTCCGATCTGCTACCCTAGATACATGGCTTCCGGAGCAGGTGGCTTTTATTCAATGTAAGCTCGCCTAGTCACAAACATTTACTTCTTTGATTGATATTCACATCAAGCCTAAGAACATTTACCCTGAATATACATTTGGTTTCTGTTTCTATACAGCAATGGGCAATGAGAAGTCCAATAGTTACTGGGAAGCAGAATTGCCGCCAAATTATGATAGAGTTGGTATTGAGAATTTCATACGCGCAAAGTATGTATCTTAGTCTTAGCAGTGACAGAATGTACTGTATTGCTATCCTTCTGGTGTAATCCTTACTTCAAATTCCCATTTTTTGTTTTTACAGGTATGAAGATAAGAGATGGGTTGCTAAGGATGGAAGACTGAGATCACCTTCCAGAGGACAAGAAGAAACGGCTCCTGTGCCTTGGCAAAGACCTGGCGAAAGAAGCGGGCATGGCTATAGTAGCAATTCTGAAGGTTCAGTTGAGCAAAGGAAAGCCGTACCTAGCACTAGAGACAGCGTCCCTGCAACCAGAATCTCTCTTCCTGTTCCCCCCAGGGGATATGGACAGGTATGCCTTGTTGTTTTGATGCAAGAAGCTTGACCGTTTTGGTCAAATTGCATCATTGTAATTATGATTCCTGTAAGATCTCCATATATATCTATGTAGGATAAAGTTCTGGACTTGTTTGGTCTATAAACAGAAAATAAAGCACCGTTATATAGCTATGTAGAAATAGGTTTGGTACCTTTTAATTATCAGAAGATGACTGACCTTTTTCATGTATGAACAACAGGTTACTCCTGTTTCAAAGCCTCAGCAGACTGTTCAGAGCACTGAAACAGCAGTGCCAATAACTGAAGCACCAAGGCAGGAAGCTCCTCCCCCAAAAGTTGACTTTGCGACTGATCTTTTTGACATGCTAACAGTCAATGATCCTACTGAAAATGGGAAGGAGACAACCTCTGCTAATGATAACGATTGGGCAGGGTTTCAGAGTATGTGCATGTATCTTCTTTTCAATGATGTTTTTGGTTCTTGAAAAGACTTCCCGGTTTTATCATGGTTCTTGACTTTAACCGTTAAAATATGCAGCTGCTGAAGACACATCAACAACTAAGAAAAGTACCCCCTCAAAACCTGTGCAGAGCAGTCCCCAAGCCTCTTCTAGAATTGAGGATCTGTTCGCCGATTCATCTTCAGTGACAACTCCTGCAGTTGCAGAGAAACCTCAGAATAAAGATTCCACAACCTCGTCTGGAATTGAGGATTTATTTAAAGATTCATCAGTTTCACCTCTGCCCATCTCAGAGAACCCTCAGAAAGATGTGAAAACTGATATCATGAGCCTCTTTGAGAAGGTATGAGCTTTTCAAGCCCTCTATATTGATCGATCCATTGGACTGAAACTGAAGCTTAATCAAGGTTAGGTAAGTTTTGAAGGATATATGGTCTGAAATTGATCGGTATACTTTGCAGTCCAATATGGTGTCTCCATTTGCAATGCATCAACAGCAACTTGCAATGCTAGCTCAACAGCAATCCGCTCTGATGGCTGCTGCAGCTAAATCAGGTGGCGTGGATCCAAAAGTTCAGCAACAGCAACTGGCAATGTTGGCACAGCAGCAGAAGCTGGCGATGATGGCACAGCAACAGTCCCTTTTCATGGCAGCTGCAGCCAAATCTGGTGGCGGGAACCTTAAAGGCTCTGGTAATATGCAAGGCTCCAATGGCACTGCCTTGCCCAGTCAAAACTGGCCAAATATTGGTTATCAGATGCCCGGAATGATGATGCCAGTAGCTGGTCAGAGTGAGGCACCAAAAGCTATGCAGGTACTTCCTCAAAATGTGGTGTTGTATTTTCTCTTTTGATTTTATCTCACCTTACCGCTGTAATTCCTCCTTGACCAGCCCGTTGACTTGGGAGGGATGCTTCTTGGAGGGAACTCTGCTCCATATCCAACATCAAGGTACATTTTACACCTCTATGCTATATCAAATAAAACGTTGATAATTTGTTGGGTGAATTGCACATGACTACCTTTATGAATTGCCACAAACACATAACTCAATAGTAAATTTCCACAAAATAATGACTCCATAATACATTTTCCACGGAAAATGACTACCCTTGTGAATGTTCACTTGTCGCGATTGTACAAAATAGGCATAAGCAATGAAAAGTTTTCGTTTTTTTTCGTTACAGTGGCCTACACATGAGTTCAAAAATTTATAATATCCTGAAACTACTCATTCCCATCCTTTGATCTTCCGATTTAATACGATTCTATGGAGGATTTCATGAACGGAATCAAATTGAAATTGAAGGAGTAAATCGTGGGAGTGAGTAGTTTTGAGATATTTTGAAATTTACATTCATGTCTGCGACGAAAAAAATCGTAAGTTTCGATGGCTTATGTCTTATTTTGTAGGATGGTGACACGTGGAAATTTATAAGGGTAGTCATGCAATTTACCCTAATTTGTCCGCATAGAATCCAAAATGCGTGCAACGGAAATTGACTTGACCTTGTTCCATCGCATTGTTTTTATCATTACATGTTCTCTTTAAGTGACTACTCATCACATCTATGCTTGTACTTATCTTGCAGCTTCTACACAATGGGGCAAGCTAACCCCACAAATGGTGTGGCCAAAACTGGTGCTACCAAACCTCAGTCAGCAGCTCCTGTTCCATCTGCAGCATCAACTGCAAAAGATTACGATTTCTCGTCCTTGACTCAAGGAATGTTCACGAAACGTTGAGGGAAGACTCGCCTTGGAGACGGTAACTGAACGGGTTTTTGTTATACAATACTGAAAAAAAAAAGAGTAGTAGAGTACAGGAAGATAGCACTGGGGAGATTGAGATTTTCTTCTCCTGTACTGGGAGTTGTGTAAACTATTGTAGAGTCTGTTTCAGTTCTATTTTTTCATGTTCTGGTCATGATGATGTCTTTATTTGTGTATTGGTAATTTGGTGTTTAGGACTTATTTGGAGTAATAAATTTGATTTACATTGATTTAAAAAAAATAGCAGATTGGATTGGACCACTTGTCTGGTTCTCTGCCTATGAATGTGTTAAATGTAGTCATGACACGTGTCATTCATACGCGCAATGGACGGCGCCAATCTTGACCTACCTGTCAGTCAGTAGGTCAGAGCTTATCTTCTCAGCTTAGAGCCAATGAAGTACCGCCACGTGTCATTTCAGACACGGAGTGGGACCGGTTTGAATCCTGACCATTTGATTTGTACTCATAAAGTCGTCACATATTCACATATATGCAGCTGCATTTTAAGATATGCGGTTCTACTTTTTTTAGCGGCTTTTGATCCACTTCAGAGCTTTCATTTCGCTTGACTACACATTTGTTGGTGGCATGCTATGTTTGACTATATTATAGAATATACGCACGTTACGTAATTAAGCTGATCATGTGTGTTTTTGTTTACCTATAATATTAATAACAGTCCTTTCCTATGTACTTTCGTATAGAGCTAGTTTTGGTCGCGAGATTAAAACGTGAGGCTTAGCTGTCCCATGCATACGTTAACATGCGCGAAAAGTCACAAGTCTATTACTATCCGTGTAAAGACTAGTTTAGGCCTTTTAATGACGATATAGTGATTGATAGATTAGTCTAATAAGATTTTAGATAGAACTTGTTACGTTGCACATCGGACACATGCACATGCATGGTTGCTAATTATTTCTTAACACGGAAACGTAACGGAATAATATTCCCCATAAACCTAATACTTACTATTTGTTGACCGAAATCTTTAGACAAAAGTCTAGTTGTTATTGGATAATAATAGGATATATGTAAATATTTATAGTTAGATCAACAAAATAACGTTATTTAACTATTTTTTATTATATATTTTTGGTTGTATCAGACATTGTTAATCATGTTTAGAGGGGCTATTTTATATTAAGAACTTCATGTTAAAAAAAGAAGTGAAAATGGCATTGGAAAGTAAAAATCATTTACCTTTTTTTTTTCTTACATCCAGCATATACTTTGGGATAGGAGTCTTGTCTCCCGAGACCGACTTGAATGATGACATATGTCTGTTCATAGCATCAAATTAATGTATGGGCCCGATAGGATTAACTCTAAAGCATGTATCTTTTAAGATAAGGCTTATGTTAGTACTATTTTGAATTTATTATTTTACTAACTAATTTATATAATATTATTACTGCGTTGGGAATGTTTGTCTTCATTTATGTCACCGGGAGTGAATATTTAAATTCATCTTGAATTTAGCATGGTTTAATCTAACGAATAAGACGCTGCCATGTGTTGGAATATGGAGCGGATCTGTAACGCCAAGTAGGCGAGTAAGAATCTGTAGCACGCTCGCATCCAGGGCCCACGACCCCTCACTGCTGATCAAAATCCAGCCGCACACACTTTTCTATAAAATCCACTTTTCATCAAATCCAACGGCTCTGATTTCATCACTGTCTCTCTCCCTTATAAATACTCCCAGAACACGCTCCTCTCTCACATATCAAATTAATTTACACCTCTTTCTCTCTTAAACACACACACACATATACGCTCTCGCCGGAAAAGGAACGCTTCGACGACGGAGAGAAGATGCCGATTTCCAGCACGAAAGGGAAGGTATTGCTCATTTCTACTGGGGTTCTATCGGTGGCGATGTTGCTGAAGCTATCTGTGCCGTTGATTTTGGAATTCGCGACCTCTGACGTTCCTGTGCTCTACAGCTCCGCGCTTTCCTGGCTTAGGCCTCCTTACCTCTACCTTCTCATAAACTGCATCATCATCAGCATAGTCGCTTCCTCCAAGTTCCAGCAGAAATCTGAGGAAGGCGACGACACTCCACAGGAGATTGAGCCTCAGCCTCTTCCTCCAGTCCAAATCGCCGCCGATTTCACAGTACTAGACGGCGTCGTTTCGTCCAATTATGGACTCGTAAGTGATTCGCCGAAGGTCGAAGAAGTTATCCGTGAGGTTGATCCGTTGACAGAGCGCATTTACGAGTCGCCATTGGATCAGGCCATAGTTACAGAGACGCCGGAGAGGAAATTGTTTGAAGACGAGGTTCTGATGAACATTGGAGATTCATCGAGAACAGAGGTGCGAGATTCACCGCCGGTGATGATCGATTCCATGGAATCTGTCATGAAATGGAACGATAAGGAGAACGAAAAGCCACCGGTTTCAGCGAGATTCGCTCACCGGAAAGCTCTCAAGTCCAGTCCCGAAGGTAAGGAAGCATTCAACGCTTTTTATTTCAATTATATATCTCCGGTATCTCTCCTTCGCGGTGGTTTTATCTGTTCAAATCGAAACGGTTCACGCTTCCCTAATGAGCAGCCTAACTTTTCGGTGGTCAGAGAATTGGAGCGGTTTTGCTTCCACAAAATTCATAATTTAAATATGTGAAGATATTTCGAATATATGTGAAATGTCTATATGACCCCTGCGATGTAATCATATTATCAGGAAAGGGATTGAGGAGAGTGACGAAGCCGAAGCGGCATGACACGCTGGAGAGCACGTGGAGGACGATAACGGAGGGGCGCGGGATGCCGTTAGCGAGGCACCTGAAGAAGTCCGACACGCTGGAATCGCACGCGCGGCGCAACCCGGCGGCGCAGAACGACCCTAACCCGGATCCGATGATGAAGAAGTACGACACGTTTCAGGACCGGAGCGGCGGCGCTAAGACGCCGGCGTCGCTGAGTCCGTCGCCGGTATCAGGAAAGCTGAGGAAGGGACCGTCGCTGAGTCAGGACGAGTTGAACCGCCGAGGGGGGGCGTTCATCAGGAGTTTCAACGAGGAGATGAGGCTGCAGAGAGAGGAGTCGCTGAACCAGTACCAAGAGATGGTCGGGCGCGGGGCAGGTTGAAGATTTTGATAGAGTTCCAGGTCGGAGTGTAAATAAAGAAAGTTTTTATTTACCTCCATGATACTTTTGTCAGATTTTCTTAGGAGCATGAAGATGAAAGTTTCATGATGAACTACATTGTTCATGTTTGTTTACATGTATTCTTTGTTTGTTTTTTTTTTTTTTTCACTTTTGATTTTCATTTGAGTGTAAACATAATTCATTGTCGAGTCTGAACATATGTCAAAGCTTTGTTTTTTATATTTTTGTTCAAAGCTATTGATATATATGTGCAGCGTTTTGTTGACGATTTTAAGTTTGTTAATTCAAATCTGATGATCAGTGTTTGAGTCACTTGACTCGATAGTGATAGTGTGAGTGACAATACAGATCTATCTAGTGGCTACAAATCCAAGGTCGGTGTTTTTTTCAGCAACTTCAACGGGGCCAAGTTCGGCTCCTTTCTCATCCCACTATAGTAACCATAACTTCCTAGGATTGGGTTCTGCGTGGTAGAGACCTAAATGGTCCCAGGTCAGAAAATCACCGTCCTCTGACAAGGTAGCATAGAAGTAAGTGTAAGTTTCCTAATCTTTATCACCGTCCATGTAAAGTCACCAGATCCACTTACTGATGAATAATGAAGATTATTCAAGGCCAATCATTAATGAGCTGCATGTACTCGAAACTCGTATATCATCGAGTTCAAACCACATTCAAATATGAGTTTAGACTAGTTTGATAAAAGAGGACGTGTCAATGAGTTATTCAAATTCAATTCAATTCGGTAAACATTCGAAAATTATACTATTTACAAACGATTGTTCATTAATAAGACATGTCAGAATTAATTTGTCTCTCAACCCCACTTTAAAAAGATCCGTTTAACCTTTGATAAACAGTCTTATAACTTGTTTCTATGATAAGAGATGTCAGATATTGACAAAATATTCAAAAATATATATATAAAGTTTGTAAAGCTATAGAGTCTATTCTATTGATCATACCGTACCATATCATACAAAATTTGAGTATTAGTGTTACTCAAAGTTCCGTCCAATGTATAAAGTCATGAATGCGTTTTGGCGTATGCATGGTATTGTAGGTATGTTCGAGCTTCAGGTCATTTTCACATTTAAAGTCCTAAAATGAAGGTGGGGTTATGTTAGTTAAATATGTTCATTAAATACATACTAAAAGACAATTGTCCTATCATTTTCGGGAAGTTTCAAGTTGCAGGCAGTTACTGGGTATTTCTCATCAACCCATAGTAATGTACAATTATACCCTTTGCATTAAAGATTATCCACGCACAAAACTAATATAATTACAATACAGTTACGAGAGAGAGAGTAAACAACTAGTCACCGACTTATTACACTGCAACTATAAATAAGTTGAGTCATTAAGAACTTTCTAATTTGGTATCTTAATTTTATTTGCATGGCGACACGACAATTCTATTAATATGAATAAATAATTATCATATTGTCAAGGGCAAAATGGTAAATTGGGTCCATTTTATTGTCAGGCCAAACCGTTTTGTATACGAAACCAATGGTGCCGGAAAATTTTGAAATATGATGATTGTTCAACAGCTCCATTTTTAGGTTTTGTGGAATCGATTTTTCCAATAGAAAGAGAAGGTTTTAGGATTTTAGGTTTTATGAGAAGAAACAGCAACATCAACAACTCTTCTCTGCTAAAAATTCTGGTTCTGTGTTCCTTTTTTTTGCTCTCTTCTTCTTCTTCTTCCTCTCCTCTACCCATTTCAAGGTTTGATTTCTGGTTCCTGTGCAACAAACTTGATCGTTCTTCTTCGCGTTTGAAGCCTCGCGATTTACGAGGATTATGAAAATACGGGACCTTCGTCGTTCTGGGAAATGCGGGTTCGGGGTTTGTTTTCTCAAATTGGTTTGAGAAGACATGGCGTGGTTCAGTTGCGTACGGTCCTGATTCTCAATTGCAGCTCCCATTTCCACGAGCTTTTCCAATTGGGTCTTCAAATCCGGAAAATCAAGCCCAAGTTGTGAATGTTTTGATCCTGAATTGGGGGTTTGGGATTTCGATTTGCTTGATCGTTGAGAAATTGATCGATTCGGTTTCGGGTTCGATTTGGAAGGCTCTAGGGTTTGATTTTTGGTGACCCTTTTACCCATTTGTGTGTTCCTGAGCTTTTTTCTTGGTGGGGTTTAGTTTTAAGGTCACCATGTTATCGGACAAGGCGTTGGCGGTGCGAAGTTCGCTGGAGGAAATGCTGCACTCTCTCCGGCAGCGAGATGAACCGGAGAACCGCAAGGAATCGCCGCCGGAATCGCCGACCCGGCCTGCTTCCAGAGATAGGGAGCGATCGGCGGGGTTCAGCTTGCCGTGGAGCTTTTCAATCGGAGACGGAGAGACACAAAGCTTGATTTCCATTCCCAAGCATGAGGGGAAGAGTAGGGAATTAGGGATGAAACTGAATAGTTTTGGAAGCAAGAAGATGCGAGAACAAAGCTTTGAATCACCCTATGATGCCACCCAAACAGAAAAGAAAAATGAGCCAAATAAGCAGAGTTCAGAAGAAGGGGCTGCAAAAGCTAAGCCTTTCAAATCTCTACTGCCATCCATCCCGGAGCATGAGTTTGAGGATGATATCAGTTATTTCCATAAGGCGGTAACTAAGTAGCTAAACATGCCGTGATTTGGGTTTAACTTATAGCCTTTGTTCATATTCAAGAATTTGAGTTTGAAGGTTCTATTGTGTTTATGCGTAGTTCTTAGCTCTATGAGCATGCTAGAAGTGGACTGAAATAGAAATTTTGTAGGGTGTTTGCTCAATTGGTTTGTAGTTATGGGGTTTTTAATTAGTTGCCATAATTGAAAAAATGACATTTTGTTCTGATGGTTCCTTTGTTCATATTCATGGAATTGTTTTACTTTCTTTCTGATTATAACTCTATAGGATCTAGAGTTAATGACATGATTTGGGTTTAACTTATAGCTTTAGTTCGTATTTTATAGGTTTAGTTAGTATCTGGTATTGGCTTTGCTGTCCTGTTTTAGTGTGCTTATGCATAGTTCTTGTGTTCAATTGGTTTGAAGTTATGGGGTCTTAAATTAGTTGCCATAATTGAAATAAAGTGACATTTTGATCTTGTTGACTTCTTCACTAATGTTGTGCTGTTCTTAGTTTATATATCTTTGAAACACGAATTGTTTACTTGTTACAGAAACTTAGTGTCTGGTGTCAGCTAAAAGGTGGGCACTGGGAGTCAGGAACAATACAATCAAATACAGGGGAGAAAGTTTCTGTTACACTTTCAAATGGAACTGTGAGTTTGTAAAATTTGCTCATATAGTACAGAGAGATAGAGAAACACTGAGTACTTATATTGACTGCTCTTACATGCACTAATATTTGTTTTGGCCTTAGGTTACCAATGTGTCTCAAGGAGATCTTTTTCCTGCAAATCCAAATATCCTTGATGTGGTGGATGATCTTATACAACTTAGTTGTTTGATTGTAGTCAATCCCTTCAGAAAGGATAAGATCTGTGGATATGATATTCTGATGGCTTATAGACAGAAACTTGAAGATAAACCTCATGTTTATGCCATCACATACACTGCCTATAATCAGATGAGAGGTAAACTGAGCCCTTGGTCTTGTTAGAATTAGTAAAAGTAACTCTAGATTCTATGTGGCTGTTTCATGCATTTTTTCTGAATCCTCCTTTTGGCTCTTTGTTTATTTATATATTGCAGATGAAGTTAACCAATCAATCATCATAAGGTTAGTTGTTGGTTCTATAAATTTCATTTGTAAAAACCCACCTTTGAGTCTTAGTTCTTAAACATTTCTCTCAAGAGTCTTCTAACCTAGCATTTGGATGTCACAGTGGGGAAACTGAAAACAGCAAAAAGAGCAATGCAATACTTGGCTGCTCTTGGCGGCTGCAGTAGTGAGCAGTAGTGATTAGTTTTCTCAAGATGGCCACTCTTTTTCCTTGTACTGACTGAGACCAAGGAGTAGTCAAGTCAAGTGTATCTAGGTTCTGTGATATAGTATTGTGGTTCTGTGAATTAGGTTTTCTGTATTTGTGTCTAGACCTCAGCTTAACAATGATCAGGTAATCAGAGAGTGTATGCAAAGCTTCAAGTTGAATTAGCTCCAAGAAGACATAAAGGTAAGCTTACAGTACAATTATCATGTTTTTACTTTTAACTTGTTTTGAGTAAAATAAATTGCTAGCATATATTTCATTTCATAAATCTTCAATCATCCATGCACATTGCTTATGTATTCTAAAAATGTCTTTGTCTCAGGTGCTGCAAACCAAATTTTTGGGAGGATTTTGAATTCAAGTTTGCAGAATGCATCAAAAATACATTCGGACAAATGGGTACACTTTTATGAGATGAGATCCAGAAGCTAAGCTTTTCATGCTTATCTGGAATTTCTGTAATTACACAAATTGGACAAGTTTGCTCCAGTTTATACCTATTACTCAATATTTGTCACCCAAGGAAGTCATGAAGGGTGTTATAAGGACCTATTCTGTAATTTCATGCGTTGGACGATGTTGCTCCACTTTATGAGATGAAAACTCTTGTTTCTTTACAGCTATATATATATATATCTTGTTATGTCACATAATTCTTGTTATAACTGAGCTCCATCTCAGAATCCATTTTGGGCTGCATTAGCTATCCACAGCTCTTGAGTTCAATAACTCAACAATGGGTACAAACTTCATACACCTTGGTGGCTTGTATTGGTTGATTGATGCTCCTAAGCTGATGACATAGTCCATGAGCTTGTCAAAGGTTCCTGCCTCCACTATCTTGATCTCAAGAGGCCCGATGGATTTGTCCGAGACCCTCCCTTGCCTGTACCCACTGGTCAAGCAGCAATCTTCGAACACCGATGGAGGAATTAAGGTTGTCCCTTGGCTCATCTCCCAGAACAACACATAGTGGCCCGGAATTGTGGTGGTGTGTGCATAGCTTGTGTACTCAGCCCGAGTTGCACCAAACGGCACCAGATGGTTCAC
>JAYMSW010000468.1:0-22495 GCA_036897725.1 Erodium texanum | reverse complement strand
GACAAGCTTCCGCCGCCGGAGCCCAAGAAGCCCAAGACCATTCAGGTCCAGATTGCTTGAGTCTGAATTTGCCTCTGCTTGTGGTGATCATGTTTCTTGTTCCGGTCTGTGGTGCAATGTTGGCCTTCATCATGATATTCCCATAAATAAGTAAAGTTCGAAATATTATTTTATTTGAATTTTGGATATTAAGGTATAGCCAAATATACCAAACAAGTCTAAATGATATGACTTATATTTACACAAGCTAACTAATAAAATGCCCGACTTAAGTCCTCTTGATACAAAGCCAAAAAAATATTCTCATAAATAATGCATACGCTAATCCACAACCCATAAGGCCAATATCAAGGGCATGTAGTCCATCCATGTCTATGTTATTGTTCAATAATGTCACTTGCATAATCCAGATTGCATGCCAGCAACAGAAAAAAAAATGTCAAAATTTCAAGTCAGAGCAGATCTAACTAAAAGAAAATGGCATTTGCTAATGTGTTTTTCTGTTTGAATTGAGGTGAAGCTGAAACCATCTGGTGGAGAGTCTTGAATGGAGGAAAGGAATTGCAACTCTCTTCCTATTTGCCACTCGGGAGGTGTCTCTGATGACAGCCTTCCTGGTGAACAACGCGATGAAAAAGCCTTCCTTGTCCTCCATTTCATCCGTCCGTAGCAACTTCTCAGCTGCAAATTCATAAACAATTGTGATTTTATCCGTCACATAGCAATTTCTATCAAATACATGAAAGGAGAAGTGGAGAATCATAAAGTAATACTTACAGCCATCAAAAACTGGGAGACCGCGGCGATGCCACTGGGGGAATGGAGTTGCCAATTGAAAACCGTAGGACTGAGCGAGGGGCAGAACAGATTGGACTACATCTTCATTTTCAGTTTGATTTACAGAGCATGTGCTGTAAACAACTCTTTCAACTGCTGGAACTGCAACAAAATGTACTTGTACCCTTTCAATTTTAGGGGAAATGGTAAGCACATCAAAACTGACACTGAAAAGAGAAACTTACAAGATAATGCGTGTTCCAGAGCCTTCTTCTGAAAGGCTGAAAGTTTGTTTAGCCTTTCGGTGTTAGCAAAACTAGCACCAGTAGATCCTGTGTTATGCAATGCAAAAGTGGCTCAGCCAATGTTCTGAAGAACTAATAAGTGGTACTTCACATTCAAAAAACAATAGATTAATAAATTGAAAATTTTCTCTTCACAGAGGGATTAAACAAAACTTCCGTTTTCCGCAAGTTTGTACCTTACTGGATTGTTCACTTTTAATATAAACAGAAAATGATACTAGATTTGATCATACATGAAGTTCACAGATAAATATACTATACTGAAGTTCAATTAGTTTCCAAGAATATGTCCTGATCTTGATTCCCCAAGAACTCTACTGCGTTCTCTATTATCAGACTAGCATTATGATATTTGATTACCAGTATCACACATACATGCATTCAAAGTAGGAGCAGAATAGGCGTGTCAACATGTAAAAGGAAATGTCCGATCCTTAGTATTCAACTAATATATCAAATAATTTGTGGAGTCTGAATGCTACCTTTGGAATATGATGGAAGCAGATGGTCTAATCTATCAGCTGTAGTCCCAGATCCAGAACAGGAAGGATCTAAGAGAATGGCACGGACCTGTAAATTTGATTGGATTTGTAAGCAAACATCCAAAGAAAATTGATAATTAGAAACAAGAATATCCATAAAATTGACAAAGGGGGATTTGTTTAAGGTATAACCACAAAGTTAAGCAGCCAGCTATTACTAAAGCTAGCTGTTGGATACAAGTAGAAACTTAATATCCACTGAGAAAAGTTGTGGTGGAAGTATCATGGTCATCATATAATAGGATTCTGTAATTACTAACTGCACCTCTGCATTCTATTCAAGTAAAATACTCAACGAGACGACAACTCCAACCAGGGTAAAATGGGTAGTACTTATCCGACTAATCTCAAAACAAAAGACACAATACCATGTAGAATACAAACATCGATAAAGACCATTTCTCTTCGAGGAAAGGTAGAGATGTAGAGTGTTTGGTCATATTATTCATTCACAAGTTTTCATGGGCCATTAGTGATATCAGTGACAGATTAATACAGACAAGTACCATGTGCTAACCTTGGAGTATGAAGGATCATTTGGGTTCAAGTTTAAGAAGTCCCCATGTAAAACTTCTATGTCTGGAAGACAGTTTAAGGTAAATCAAGAACCCAGGATGAGACAATTAAGAGATAAGAAACAGATCTTAAGTAGATTTTTAAACGTACATTTAAAAAAAAAATCACAGTCATCATAGTATGTGGTAGCTAAGTTTAAACTACCTTCTTTTGCTACATATGGTACGAGGAGAAATTTCAAGAAATATTGAAATAATTGATGTTCTACAGGTGCAAAAAAAAAGCTTACAGATGAAAAAATCCAAATAATTATGGTAAATGTTTTAAGCACTAAAAGGATACTGGTAGCTCCAGACAGCCTGACAGTGTCCTCTAATCGTTTAACCCTGTCCTTGTTCAGTTCACATGCTATAATCTTCCCCTTCCCATCCATAAGGGAAGCAAGGTGAACAGTTTTGTTTCCAGGTGCTGAACATGCATCAAGAACCTTCACATACAAAAAACATGTAGTACAGAATAAATATCTAACTCAGATAGAACTTCATCATGTACAAATAGCCAACTAAAACAAACAAAAAACATGTAACATGATGCCACTCTGAAGCACTTTTGCCTGCGTTTTTCTTTACGATTTTCACCCAAAACTTTCAATCTTTTTGCATAATTCAGTTAAATTCATAGAAAATGACCCAGATCTCAAAATAAGACCGCCTTTCCTGGTTAAAAACATTATGTATAAGTACATAAGTTTATCTATTTTTATTCTCAATGTAAAACTTTTTTTTAGCTTTTCTTTTCGTTCTTTCTTTTACCATTTTGGTAGGAAGTAAACTTGGTTTTGAATCATGAGACTTTATTTCCAATCATCATTGACAAGTAATACTGAAATAAAATAATTGACAATTCAAGTTAATACTTCTGGAGTGTAAGCAGATGGCAACAAGGTTACAAGAAAGCAAAGAGAAGATGACAGGCATCTTCCTCAACTGGAAAACCTCCTAACCAATTCGAAAATAGACCAATACTGACCTCCCATCCTGGTTTAGGATCAAGGGCTGCAGCAACCATGGAACTTGCCTTACCCTACAAAAACAGATGCTTAGAGAAGAAGAAAAATTGAAAAGTGGGATTGCTGCCCAATTGGATAGTAAACCCTAACACTTATTTTCCATTCAGATAATAACCTAGAACAGGAATAAAATAAAGAAAATCACCAACAAAAAAAAATTATCTTACTTGTAAGAAGACACTGCCATCTAAGACCAGAGGATGATTGTGCAAATCACTGCCTGGTGGGAGTATCAACAATCCGGGAACTGTATCATCCTTTTCAACCTATTGAAGGTACAAAACCAGTATAACTATACAGCGGGTAAGGAATAAAAAAATAAAATCAAGAGGAGAAGGAAACCAAATGTTATAATGACACATATAGTTCAAGTAAAAGGCAATGTTCAAGAAGCTTCTGACATGAAACTATGACATATTCACTTGAAAGACTGGAATTGCAGGAAAATGATGAAACTCCATCATAGTAGACTTGGAAGCTTTAGTAAGTGGCATCCTCCAAAATTTTCTATATTTTTTATAGATTAACTCTATACTACATAAACAGCGGCAACTATGAATATATGTTTAAGCCATACAGAAAACAGAGCATGAAGTACCTTATATTGTTTCCCTAAATCAAGTATGGCATCATCAACATCCAGCTTCAGAGTATTTACACGAACATAACGAGGTTTTGAAATATCTGTATCATTAACAGCACAAGATAAGTCAACAATCAAAGTTCAATATGGTTATGCATTTGGGTTCTACAATCATCCAAGTTAGTAGATGAGAGATGAAATAGCATGATTAGAAACTCTACAATCAAATTCAATAATTTATCTACAAGTGATAAAACATGAATAATAAAGTGTTAAATCGACCATGAATTCTCTTGATTCATTTTCTTATTTAAGACAACAATGAGGCAGCCAAGGTGCTCATACTAAAGTGCTTTTGGTAAGTTAAAGAGGCTCAATGCCAAAAGCTTCATACCCTTACCTCGGATTAGTATTATTTAACCAGTCGAGCAGTTAAACTAATTACAACAAAATCTTCAGTATTTACCACTCACTAGAGCATGACTAAATTTAGGAAGGAAAATGAATTGTTTGTATAAGAGAAACATATGAATTTGTACCAGGAATATCATACAGAGCCACTAAATCGTCAAGCCTTTTCACTCTTTTCTTCACCAAAAGGCGTGCCAGAGCCGACTGTAGTGCATTCTTCCTGAGCATGAGAAACTTCTCTGCATCACCAACTAGAGAACTCTCCTAGTGAAAGAGGTGCATTCAGTATGTCACCATGCAGATTTAAAAAACAGAACAATGGTGGAAAGGATAGGGGAAAGATGAACTCTTTGTATCCCCTTATTACTGTTGCAATAAAACACAATAATCTAAAATCTCAACCACTGTATATTCTCTTGAAAATTCCAAAACATCAGTCAAGTAAATTATCAGGTTGCAACAAAAACAGACTTGGGGACATAAATAATCTAGAAAAAACACCTATTGTCATGTTCATGATGGGTGACTTATACTAAAGAATAAACTAGATACTACCATGCTTTGCAAGACAAACTATTCAGCAAGAGTCAACTCACATACACGAATGCATCACCATCTGACAAAACACAAATAAGGGTTCATTTAGTTGATCATCACCCTCCCCTCACCTTAAGATGCCAAAACTTACAATTACAACTCCACCACCACCCATTCGTTAATCATTATACCACATGCCTTCTAAACTAATTCTTCACTACCCCAGTCTCACGGCATAGTAAGAAATTGTGTAGAAAGAAATATATAAACAGGCAGAAATAATACCTGGCCGAACAGAATATCATATGTGATTAGATACATCAAGGGTTCTTGCTTCTGCAAAAGTGAATGTCATCATACCACATTTCAATCAGCATACAAAAAAGATAACTCTACTAAATTAAACAAAAACAGACAAGTGAAAGTGGAGGAGATGACATTACCTTCCACTTGGTATTCAATACATTGGCATCTTCCAATACATCCTTGATAATAGGAAGATCTGAAAATCAATCAAGTTAAAAAAGTGAGTTAATATTCATAGCCATTACACCTTAAAAAATGGTTATAAAAATTAAAAATTTACTTTCAGAAGTCAGGACTACTAGTTTTTTTCCTTTCTTTTCCTGGGAACCAAACAAAGCTTATGGGATGTAGCTAACTTACGCTTGAGGGTTTGGCAGACCAAAGCGAAAGTGGCCTTCTTGTTCCGAACAGTAGGGCTGTAGATGAGGGATTTGATGGAGCCAACGGCACGGCGGCGAGCGTCGCCTACGAGAACGGAGCGCAAAACCTTCGCCGCCTCTCGCCTGGCGAAATAGGCGGACCGCTCGACATTGCTCTCCCGCCGGTTCTTCGGCTTCTCGGAGGCTACTGGTTTTTGGGTCTTGAACGGGGCCATGCTCTTCTACCGCCGCCCCCTTCCAAACCTTAACTTCAAAATTTTGCTTAATTTCAATTTATATCATATTTTTATCAATAAATTACATATATATACAAGAATTCTTTTTTAGGTGTAGAATTTGTTTTGATCCATGTACTACGAGTAGAGATTAGCAATAGTTTACATAAAAATAAGGGGAAATATGGTAGATTAACAAATAGGGTTATGTCATTTTTTGTCCTAGAAATCAAGTTCCCTTCTTGGTAGGAGTGTTGATTTGTGTATATTGTATCTTCGTACTCATTGTTTCGTTTCTTTGAATCTGACGGAAATTTTTTCAATGCATCAACGTGTCTTCATTGTTCATCGGACTAAGTCAAGCCACATCGTAAACTGTCGGATTCGTAACATCCGAAAATATCTAATGCAAGACGATGAGGTTCGATGTAACAACAAAAATAATTGTTCTCATTCATTCATTGTCAAACATGGAATAAAAGAGAGAACACAAAATTGCAACAACAAAAACAAGAGGCTACCAGGATAATTTCTAGTACGATAAGTCGACGATTCACTGATTCCTGAAAAACTTCATGTCTTCATGGGTAATCACATCCATTCTGCCCATGGACAGAAGTTGCTTCATATGCATAATTGTGTACATTTCCATAATACTCATCGACAATCGACTGAGGTACTTTCATTTTGAGTAGACGCTTTTAGGACATCTTCTCATGAGGGACGTCGGAGGCATGAAGCAGCCTAGGCATATGGGTGATAAACTGCCCATCATTTTCCCCACCTTTCCTATACGATGTACTCGATGTCATAATCGTACACCAAGAGGACCTTAGATAAAACCTGAAATTGAACGAAAACCTAGTGTTTGTTGTTGATATTTAAGGGGAAGCATATGTTTGTCGCACCCACCCAAGGACGAATAAATTGATCTTTTGCCCCTTTGATATACTCCATCACGAGGTCCTCCCAAGGGATCTCCTTCCGTACAACTTGGCAAGCAATCACCCGATGCACCAACCTTGTCTCGAACAAGACGTCAAGGACAACAACCTTATGTTGGAACACTTCCTTATGGAAATATGGACGAAGGGTTGCATCAATATGTTGGCAGGTCAACATTAAAAAAAGTTATAATTTGGTTCTGTCGGAACGCATCGGGTAATGTCATAATGTGAACTCGTTTGATTCTACCTGACGATAAACAATGTCATCCAATGGAAAAATATGCACTCATCATGTCCCCCAGCCAGATCCCGACAGACAAAAGCTTGAAAAACCAGGTCGGGCATGCGTCACGGACATTGACATCGATCGATTGGAGTTGTCGATGAGGCACGCTATCCAACGGACCAATAACGAGAACCTCTTAGTGTCCAGTGTTGATGAGTCCCTGACTTAGTCATTTCCAATGCCCTTTCCTCTCATTTAAGCCTGGTTTGCCCTTTGGAAGTCCAATAATTAGACTACTTTTCAATAAATAAAAAATTCCAAGGTTATTATTACTCTGACTCGTTGTTTTGATGACATGTATTAAGGAGCAGTTAGGTGGGGACCTTTGGAGGGAAGGAAACCACGAGCATGAAGTCCCGATGAAGAGGAAGCAGATGACTTACAGATCAAGGAACTAGAATTTTCAAATCCTGACAAACCTACTGACCCCTGTCAAAGGGTCCGTCGAAGTTGAGGTAGCGAAGATGGGTTAGCAAGGCAGCTTGCAACATGTGGCTGACACGCTCCACGCACGTCGGATAAGCCGCCGATGGAGGCCTCGTATCTTGACGCACATCGGATAAGCCACCGACGGAGGTAGTTCCACCGGTGTTAGACAAGTGCCAGCGAATGACATATCAACAATGATGTTAGTGGATCTATAACAATGAAAACCTAAGCCCGATCGAGGTGCCGACCGTCTTTCGCTCGCAAGGTCGACTCTCGTCAAGTGCCCCGTCAGAAGGTCTGTGGAGCCAACCCAGACCTGGAAAAAAATCTATAAATAGGAGGCTTTTGCCTCATACGTCACATCCTTTGTCTTAGGAACCAAAGTGAGATCTATAAATATTCTGCATTTCTAGGGAGAGAGGAAGAAAGGGAGAGAGGGAGAGGGGGAGAGAGTAATGAGAGTGGTAGAGAGGTCATCAAGGGAATATTTTGACATTTATGGTCAATGGGAGTGTTGAGTCGATTCTCCAAGCGAGTTGCATGATGGGAAGAGATGGGGATTTGCATTCCTGGTGATGCAGATCTTCATTTTCAACCTATTACCTTCTTCTCTTGTAGATCCATGTGTTCTCTATCATGGTCATGGTATTGAAACCATGGCCATGGATGTACATGAATATCTATTAATAATATTGATCTTGGTTGTGTTAAAGTTTGTGTTTTTATTCTTCAATCTTATGCATATCCTATTGTATGTTATTCTTTGAGTATGGGTCTATGACTATCAGTTCTTGATCTCATACTTGTATATCCTTATTTGAGCTCATATATCTGGTGATTGTTGTTTGAGTTGTGAACATGATAGGATTGCTAGATTGCCTTTTAATCTGTCTAGCTAACATGTACATTTCTATCACCCCCATATGCTAGATAGGTGCTAGTGTTAACAAGATTATCTGGATTGCTGATTAATCTTTCATTATGTTGTTATAACATATGTATTCTATCGCCCTCATATGCTAGATAGGATGCTGGTGTTAATATGGTAGTATATGTCGTATGCTTCTATATATTTGTGGGTCTTCTATGTATGGGATTAATTGGTTTTAACTACATGTTCTTTCGGTAAGTTAAAGCTAAATGTAGGCCTGCATAATTAACATATGTGTACGATGATGTGGATTGTGTACGGTGACCTCAATGTGTAATGTCTTATGGAGTATTGCGTATTAGTCTAGAAGTATTTTTGTGGGATAAGGTTCTCTGTGAATCAATGCTTCGACCATTTCGTATATGTATGATGTCGATATACTATCTTGTGAGGGGGGTGCCTAGTTGACGAATGAACAAAAACCACCTTTGATACATAATACCCAGGGAGTTTGACAAACGACCCTACCTGATACAATATGTAGGATCATACAGAGGATCGAGATGCTAACTCAGTAGTTTGTCATCCTAGGCTTGCGTTCGATGAATCACTCGTAGAGGGAACACGAAATTGGTCACAATAGTTAACCAAATGTTACCAATCTGTTTATATTATTGATTAATCTTTTCTGTACATCCATGGTCAACTTTAGTCTCATCTTGTGCTTACCCCTTGCTAAATATGGTTACCATTCACTACTTGAACCTCTCGCCCGCAGAATTTCAATGCCAAGTCCCCAATTAGGAGTTCTTACCATCGGCAGTGTTATGTCCCTTTGCCGTGTTCGTCGGCCCGTTCTCTCTCCAACACTAAAACTCGACGCCATAATCACCGCGCCCTTCATCTATTTCCATACATCTCGATCCATACAACCCTACCACTAACGCCTTTTACATTTGTAGGTAACTAGATTAGGTGGTGACAACCCTAGTCTAGGATACCGCCTTAAACCGTCATACACCTGTCTCCCTGTGTGATCAACCAGTACTTTTATTATTAAACTATACTGCTTCTTTCGACCACATATAGTTCCGTGTGCGAAGGATCGTCGGTGCATGAACCCTTGCGTGGGCATCGATCCAATTCAATGGATCTCAGAAAGGGTAAGTGTGTCCTGGGGGTGAGCCGTCAGTCTGTTAGTCGAACAAGCGCCTTGAACGCATTTACGTCAGCTTCACCATTATCCCATAATGTAAGGCCCAATAACCTCTTACACTTCTGGAAATGTGCAACCTCGTCCGCAACAACATAACCTTTTGGAGGTTATGTCGCTGCCAATAGGGCTAAGAATACGACATCTAACAATTTTATTATGTATCTCGTATTTTAGCAAGACATTTTCATTGTTCATAACAATTAAGGAAAGTAGAAGGATATGTTTAACATTAACAACAGATACAATATTGGGAGGGTCACACAACAATACATATTAAATATCCATTTACTCGAAAAAAAACATCAAAAAAATTTGGGACCAATTATGGTAATTATATCCGTCCAAAGGTTCAATTTTTGAAAAATTATGCATAGTAAAATCAACAATAATAGACAAAAAATTTGTATTCATGTTCATATTCACAACCATTGAATAAATAAGGGAAAATTACATTTAACTACACAAACTTATTCGTTGAATTCATTTAACTACACTTACCTATTTTTTTACATCCAACTACACCCAACTTTTTTTTAATTTTCACGTTACCCAATTCCGTTAATTTTCCGTCCAAATCTCCCATGTGCCTAACATGTGACAATATTTTGTTAAAAAAAAACCAGATTTACCCTTTATTAAAAAATAAATTTAAATAAAATAGAATAAAGAGAAAGGGAAAGTGGATATGTTCTCTTCATCTTCCTCCACTTCACGCCTACAGAGCATATTAACAGCAGCTACGAACGCGCACTTTGGCTTGGCGAGATGGAATGCTGCCAAGACCGCCTAAGACTCGTGGCTCAATTTGTTAGATCCGGCCACCGCTTCATCGCATGAGAAGACGATCCAGATTAGGGTCTGGCGAGCGTCCGAGGACCCCTTCACTGATCATTTCGGATTGGTCTTTCATTGCTCAGATTTGGGGAAATGGCTCAGAGTTTCGCGAAAGAGAGATCTGAAACCTAAGCTTAAATTTCTTTTCTTTTTTATTTTATTTTATTTTATTTACTTAATCAAACTTGAAATCTAAAATCTGGGTTGGGTATTTGGGGAAGAGGGATCTGAAACTTGAAATATTGGTTGGGTAAGTGTTCAGAGTTCGGGGTTGGTGAGGGTTAAGGGTTAGTGATTTTTTTTTGTTTATCAGTTTGTGATATTGTGGGTTAAGATTGTTATTTTTTGTTTCAAATCTATCTTTTTATATTTGAATCATGTTCTTGTTATAAGATGTATAACTCAAATCTGTTGTTTGGTAAGTAATAAAAATGGTTGTTGTTTAATTTTTAGTCTTAAATTACTGAATATTAAATTTTTATTTAAGAACTTTGATGAACACAATAATAGGGAAGGGAGATAAAATGAAAAGCTCCAAGACATGAATAATGGCATGTTTTTGAAAATTTGAAAGATAATGAAGGGTAATTAGGTCATTTAATATAAACATTAACAGAGTTAAGGTCAGTTAGAGCTATGTGAAATTTTTTACGAGTTCAGTGTAGCTAGATATAAAGAAATTAGATAAGTGTTGTTAAGTGAATTAGGCCAATTGGTAAGTGTAGTTAAATGTAATTTTCCTTAAACTAAACTCTAACACTAACAAATAACAATGACCATTTTTGGAACAGAACAAAAGGGCAAAATGACTTACCTGGATGCATAAACCCAAAAGTGGTGATAACTCTTTCTTCAAATTGTCACGAATCAAGCCAAAAATCTTTTCAACACAAGCAGTTAGCTGTTGTTTGAACAGAATGGCCGGATATCTTGCTTCTACATGAGACATGCTATCCTCGTATCCACCATATTTGAAAGGAGATTGTAGACCCTATTAAGTTTAAACATGAAAATTAGCTAGAACTATGTAAACAATGTTCACAAGCAGATCCAATCCTTAACTTCTTATGTAACAAATACAATTTCAGAATCTTCAGAATGCTACAACACTTACAAGGGCAATTCTCCCGGCTACTCCAGCAGAGCCTGCAGAACGTTGATTAGCTGCAGTCAAGAACCCATCTGAGTTTAAGTTCCTCTGCAAGAGACATAGAAGTGCGCTGGCATTGGCCAGCCAATATGGCAAGGTAGCTTTTTCATCCCCGGCCTGAAATGAGTATGTTAAATTTTCATATCTTGTCAGTAACGAGCAAATATAAAGCATCTAAATTAGGAAACCAGGCTTAAATGAAAGTGAGTGATTAAAGGGAGAAAAAAAGAATACACAAATAATGCCATGAATATCAAAATGTGCAATGACCTTCAAAACATCATTGATTCCTTCAATTATGTGGTCAAAAATAGCTGTCCGCTCGGACTCAAATGCATGCCAGTGAAGAAGACATTTATATATGATACAAGCTGCCAATGGTTTGCCATCCTTGAAGCCCAAATTATCTTTTATACATCTGGAGAGGATTTCATAGTTATCCTGAGCATTTCAAAAAACAAATAAGGAACAAGAAAGTAAGAATTATCAAGAATGATACAAATGAACCCTTTCTCACTAGTAATCTATTTTTACATGTAATGACTCTTATCATCAGTCACAAAGATAATGATGAGTTCTAAAATCTTACCGGGTTCCTCTCTATTGTTAACTTTGATCGACGTGAGTCTGACAAGCCATGTGATATAGGCACAATAAGCTTGGTAGGTGTGGGTGATTCCTGAGTCAAAACAATTTCATACAACATATGCTATGCGAGAAGGAAAAAATAGAAGCTGACTAAAAGTTCACAAAAAAATCTTACAAAGCCAGACTTCCGGTCAGCATAGGGAAGAGCAAGAGCAGCATAGTGTTTCTGTTCCAAGAAAATATTTTATTTCATCAAACATGTAGTCAGCTATATACAAGTTGTGGCCCATATCATGATGAAAAAAAAGTAATAGTGTGTATAAGCAAATTACCTCTGTTAATGTCTTTGCAATACCAGTACGGCCAGTATGGTTGCCCTTTAAAGGTGATGAAAATGCTTTTTGCCGGAGCACACGATTTTCATCCTCTGTGAACGTGAGTTTCTCCTGAAGGCTGATCAGGAGCCAGCATGCAGAAATAATCAATATGCAATGCCAGATAGGCCTCGGAAAAAACAAGCTGAACAAACATGTCTAGGGATGTGAAAGCAGAAAATGATGTGATTGATATATTTGCCTAAAAATGCGATGAAAAGTGCAATTGAGTTCAAAGTCCAGTTCAAACTCAGGTGATAAAAAAACAGAAACCCAGGAATATCAGCTGAAAATATAAGGCAGGAAAGGGATCGTCTGTTCAAAAAATGATGAAACTGTCTGTCACAGTTTATGAAAGTATATCACCTTTTAACATTCAGCTGTAGCTGAGAACACTTCTTTTCAAGTTCACGCAACTTCTGAATTGTTTCATCATTATCCTTCTGAGACTTGACAAGCTCCACTTGAAGAGTGGAGTTCTTCTTTTCCAACGAATCAACAGAACTCTGTTGAAATAAACAATTCAAGCTGATAAGTAAACAGGAAAATAAAGATCCTGAAATTTAGGACAGGGTGTCTATAACAATAGAATGACTCTGAATACTCTACTCAAAGCAATAACAGACCTCTCAGGTTCTGTTCAAACAATCTGAAAAAAAGAGACAGTAAAGATAACTAAATAAAAAACCATAGATACAACAAATTATTCAGTGCCCCAGTACCTTCAGTAGTACATTTTCCTTTCTCAGTCCAGCCATTGCCAACAGTTTCCTTTCTAAAGCAGATTTCTCCTTCAACGATAAATCTAATTGATTATGAAGTACTGCATTCTTGTTGGATTCATTGATTGTAGCCAACTTAGCTGCATCTAATTCGAGTTTCAACGATTCTATTGACTTTCGAAGCTTTGAAATTTCTACTGACTTGGCCTCTTCATTGGATACCTGTATTCAGGAATGCCAACAATTACCATGGAACTCTTACGATAAATAAACACAACAATAAAATGTTTGGTGATGTACATGTACACAAGTTCCTTAAGATTCTACAGAACAACCCAATTCTACTAGAGTAATAGCCATCATGTTTATGCTCAAAGCAAAAAGGAAAAACTCAAGCACAAATAATCAAAATGAAGTTATCAGCTCCTTCACCCGCGCCCAAAGTAGAACTCTGCCTTACATAAAAGTTTCCAGAGCATGATTAACCTCTGGATTTGAGATCACTGGTTATACCTGGTATTGACTATTTCCATTCTCATTATAGAAAAGACTTGTTTGATAGATACGGTAATCGGATACTCTCCACGTCTGGAGCTGGAGTACATAGAGTTGTATAAACATAGCAATGTGTTGCATGCCTATTTCACTATTGATTTTTCTTTGTTTTATAAACCTGAAAGTCTTAAAAGGCTTATATAACACTCGTATATGGAAAATGTGTGCCCTTAACACCACTGTATGAGCAGAATAATTCACCAACAAATGTAGGATAAACTATTAAAATGCTTGTTAGAAAATCACAATTATGACAATGAAAAGCTTACCCGCATTCTTTTCTCCAGATGCAACCGCCATGTGAGATCTTCCAGCTGCTTCTCAAGTTTAGTCTTAGCTAAGCGTAAAGCACCCGTTTCATTTGCTTCCTGTTGAGAGTGAACATGTTAAGAGGATAATGATTAAAAAAAAAACACTTTGATACACCCAACAGTAGAAATCAACAAGAATAAGCAATCTTTCTCACTTGTTTAAGTCTCCTAAACTCTCTTTTTGCTAGTTTTCTTCTCCAAAGACATTGCACTGCTATTATAGATGCTTGATGACGACGTAAGGCTGCTCGGAATTTGCAGAGTCTCCAGCGGGCCTATTATTTGAAGGCAAGTAAAGGAACAAAATAAAGTGAAGATAGATGTGACTAGACACAACACAACATCAGTGGAAAATGTAGATCAGAATATCTTATGACACAAAACTAACAAACGGCACACAGCAAGAGATCAATTGTAATCAAAGACAACTCCTCCAGTTAGATTGCCAAAGATTGTTCCTCTTTACAAAGAGAAGCCAAAAATATCTGTTAGATTTTTTGCCTGCATGGTTCTACTTCTACATACAGGAAAGTCAAACAAATCAAGGACTGTCGCAGAAAAAGAGTACATGAAATAGAAAGACGCATTAATTCGTCTAAAAATGAAGCATACCTGGATTATACTTGCAGATCTATGTTCCTTTCTGTGCAAATATCTCTGGCGAATAGTGAAACCTCTCACATTGGACTGTATAGTGATTGTGGCAGAATGAAGTTTCACATACGCCTGTCTTAATAGCCAGCTGCGAACATATTTTTGTATTATAGTAGCAGCTGCCCCCTCACGTTTCACCACATACATCTTTCGAGCAAGAGACCCTGTAAAAATAGTTGCCCAATTAGTATAACCTATTTAGACAAAGAAATACAACATAAATGACAAAAAAAAAACTTCACAAAGTTATAATATTGATGGGGTTGCATTGACAAAGTATAAGTAAATTAACTATGAGATCTGTTAAGCTAAACTCCAACCTTAAAGCTTAAGCTGGTAACTGCAGTAATAGTAGGTAACTTATAACAGTAAGATGATATGAAGAAGAAAAAAATTAAAATGAAAACCTAGGATTAAAAAGACTACCCAAAGGATAGAGAAATATAAGGAAGTGAGGTGACAGAAGGCATAACCACCTCTGCAATATGCTTGGAGTGCAAGTGCAGCAGCCCTCATTGTGATAAAATCCCTGCGTGTAATGAAAGTCTGCAACCTACGCTGAATGCGTTTTGCAGCACCATCCAGAACCTCAGCCCGCCGAGAGTCCAAAATGCCTATCTGGCCTGCCCTAAGGAACACCTTTGTCCTCCCCAACTACAAAAGAAAGTGGTGAAAACACTGAACTTCGCCATTCAACTGATTAGCAATTATAAAATAGAAAATATGCAATAAGAACAGCTAAATATATACCTGAAAATTATCAAGATTCAACTTTTGCAGGATTTTTGTCGTCATGGCCCTCTCATCACAACTGGATAAATACAAAAAATAATAGAAGTATAAACCCATTTGTATGATAGCTAAAATATCTCCCAGCACTACAAATGAAATGTCAGCAAATCACCTTCCATCTACAAGTTCTGGAGCCAGAAGTCCAAATCGATCAACAAACTCAGTATAAGTCCTTCGGGTAGGATAACCAGCCAAGCTAATTCGAACAGCCTCTAGCACACCCTGCACCCAACTAAAACAGCTCATGTTAAACTACATTGTAAACATGCCATCACCCATCACTAGGAAATATTATGATATAAGTAGTACTTCAAGTATGGGAGAAAAACTTAATAGTATTATGCTGTGGAACTGACTGAAAGTAACCAACTTAGCTAACACAAAAAGCATGCTAGTCATGTCGCTGTTCTAAAGCAAAAACCCCGTACTAGAAAGATAGGGCCAAATTTATATCTTTATAGACCTATAAAGCAAGATGATTATAATTTAGAAGTATTTGAGTTGCTTTGGGTGATAATATTAAAGGTACAAGTCTTAGTACGCATCTCCTCTTTTTGGTTCAGAAAATCTTCTCACTCAGCTTTGTTTACTTAGGCAAGTGGTTGCTTGCTATTCTGGTTTTAGTTTTCTCATTCTGGATAGTGCTTGTGCTATGTGTCTAGGTTCAAGAAAATAAAGGGTCATTTACTTAGGCATTTCATGGCTAATGTCCCTTCAATTCTAGTGGCTGTTACTAAGTTTTAAATTTCTATTACAAACCAATAATGAAGATCAGACCCATGATCTTCTCCAACCTTTGAGGTGGAAGCCTTGTGGGTAGATATGTATGCATCCACTCATCAATAAAATAATCAAGAAGGAAGTTATCAAAAATTAAAGCCGAAAGGTTTTTATCAAGATCTAGCGTTCTCTCTAACGAATGCTATATGAGATCTGGCGTTCTCTCCAATGAATGCTACAACTACATATCCCATAACTCGATCCAGAGTGCGGAACCGTATCAGTTTGTTCTATCTGGAAGTCTGTTGCTCTTTCTGTTCTCTCTCAGGGTGTTGTCCTTTGGTTTGTTTTCTCTTGTTTTGCCATTTCGAATGGCAGGGTGTTGCTTATTCCACCTTGGAAGAGTTTTTCATGTTTAACAATATTTTTTTATTGCTGATCCAAATAAAAGTCTTGGTACGGGTAGAGCAATAAAGATCACCATCTTCAGTATGAAGGGTGCTAGTCACGTGACTGCTCCAAAGCAATAGCTATTAACTGGACAGACAAGGAAATTTTTTATATCCACATAGCCCAATGAAGGAAGAGGATAAGGGCCAATAGAGTGCTTTGGTGAAAGTATGAAGAATATGAATAGTAGACACTAGACAGTACATAAACAAGCAAGCAACAATATATGCCACAGAAATCAAACAAAACAGAAGGAAGTATTGTAGTTGGATACTACCCCACAACGCAGTTGATGTAAGATACTCTGTTTCTCAAACTTTTGAGGTCTGTTCAAAGAATTTGGCTTCACACAGCGTACATAATGTGGCTCTGTAGAGTTGAGGGTTTCCATGAGAGCCTGAAGTTGTTGCTGGAAACAGAGGGAAAAGGTTAAGATCAAGAACTTTCATAAGCTACATAAGGAAATGCAGTCCTTCTCCAAAGAGAAAATTGTCGTGATTTGAGATTTAAATAGGTCAATCTTTCTGCAATTTTAGTGCTAAAGGAATCTCAGAAAACATAACAATTTGACGATATCAATCAAAGCTAAAACTAGGAATGATTCTAACAAAAGATATTCAGCGCCATGTGCACAAAAATGAAAGACAGTGATAAGGATTAAAAAAAAAAGTAGCAGTCCAACTCCAATGTCAGAACTGTCGTGAATCAATATTTTGAGCATATGAATACTATTCAATATTTGCCAGTAGGACAATACAATATAGTCAATCAAAAAGCAGTGGAAGGAGACCGTTAAGTGGTCAAAGAATAAAAACTTATGTAATTCTAATAAATCATCAACTAGTAAGGTGACTGTCACCATATTGGTACACAAGGGTGACAAAAAATCCTCTCCCTCAGCTTTTTATTGTGATATAAGCATACAACTAGTGGATTCATAGACTATATTAGGATGAGAACAAAGCAAATAGAAACAAAATTTCTTACCTTAAATCTAGACGATACTGAGGAGAATTTGTATGATGATCTTGATGCTTCCTCAGGCATTGAAGGGAAAAGACCAGCAACAAAGGAACATTTGGAAGAAGAAAGTAAATTGCAATGTTCAACCACAACATAATCACGATTTTTATCTAGAAAGGTATCAGTTTGATAAGTGACCTACAAAATAAAAGAAACGTGATTATTATAATTATCTGGATCACATGATTTCATTCACGAGAACAATGTAACATATGACATGCCTTTCCAGCATAATGGGAAATAGTAAAATCCGTTGTGGAAAACTTTGCTTTCTCCAACCTTGGGTGGGCCCTGACATTCTGAAACAGCCTGGTTGAAAAAGTTTCATGGGTTGATTTTGGGAACATGCTGCAAATATGAGAAAATAAGGATAAGAACAGTGTATATAAAAACTTCAATACAAAACACGCACCAACTCATATATTAGAACTCAGATTGTACCAAGCTTCATCCAAGAGAGCAATAATACCAACTGGTTTCTGCAAATGAAGAGGATTGTAGCATGAGATTTCATGATAACAATAAAAACACAAATATGAATACATCCCAACAGAAATTATTGGGGGAAAAAATTGCTGGCCTTGTTATCATATGTTAAGGAAACTTGCAAATTGGGTTTTTTTACATGAACAATGCCAAAATCAGCTTATACTTATCATCAGTATCAGACGATGAATCTAAGTAAAATTTATCACATACCCAATGCAGTAATGACATCAATCTTATTTTGCCAGCAGGCTTTTCTATTAGAGATGCATTTCCGCAAGGTTAATTAAATTCTTAAACCAAATCTGTGTAATTACTACTGAATGTTTCCATCAATAATGGGGCCAACATGCAAGTAAAAAGCGGTTTAAACGGACCACTCATATGGGGTCTGATATCAGCACACTAAATTACAATCATTTCTACAAGAGGTCTATACAAGGAAAATCTAAAGATTGTGGTACAATATGGATATAGTAAGTAAGATGGCTCAATTAAATTTCTTAGAGTGACAGCAATAATAACCTTCTCAATCAAATCTAAAACGTCTTGGTTGTCTATAAAGTTAATGTAGCTCCAATTAATTTCTTCATTGCTATATTCCTCCTGTTCCATCTTGAAGACATGCTGCAAAGAACAACAAATGAATATATAAATAACATAGTACATTTTATTTGCAATTACAGATGAAGACATGCTGCAAAGAACAACAAATGAATATAAATAACATAGTACACTTTATTTGCAATTACAGTTTCATCCTTCAAAATGGCATGCATACCTCATTGAAATGTTGCTGAAGCTTTTCATTAGCAAAGTTGATGCAAAATTGCTCAAAACTGTACAGGTAAAACGTTAATTAGCCAGCAGAAGGGAGAACAACCCAAATAAGAAAGAGACTAATATGAATCCATATAACACAATGTCACCACCACCAATAATAAGTCAGACTTACGAACTATACAAAACACACTTCAACCTAGCACTTTAAGACAGCAAATTCATTTCAACTGTCTGTGGAAGATAAGACGTGAATGTTTATGAAACACATTATGGTTGAAGAAAACAATCAATTCACACTAGATCAAATCACAACTGGAAAAAGACAGCTCAATAATGATTAGCCAGGAGTCCAACTAGATAAAGAATATATACCTATTATGCTTGAAGCATTCGAAGCCATAAATGTCCAGTACTCCAATTTGCATCTTGGAATTGGGATCTTGCCCTACAGACTTGTTGATCTTATCAACAAGCCTGAAAAATACATTATGACCAAATAAACCTTTGGTGTTATAGAAAATCCCCACATGAAATAAAGAAACGGTTTTTGGTAATGCAGTAAATATATTATTATAAAGAAACGGTTTTTGGTAATGCAGTAAATATATTATTAGTCTGAGCATACCAGTCAAAGAGTCTAGCATAAACAGTTTTTGCCAATGCATCCCTACTAGCCACAGCCGCATTACAGTCAAGAGCTTTGATGATAGTTCCTTCAAGAGTTTGAATTGAACGAGTACACAGAGTAGCCATCAAAAGGTTCACCTCACACCTAATCATAAACAAACATTTTAAAGTCAACAACTAGGCCTTTTTCAAACTATAACCATTTACAGTTAAAGAAAAGTATAGAATAGCAGCAGTAACTAATCATGGCTTAGGAACATCACTAGTTGACCAACACCAATGGAAATGTAAGTTATTTTCTAGTCCTCATTAGTCGTTCCAAGCGCTCAATGCAAACCCTTTCCAAACTGTTAGGCCTGGCTTAGCATGAGCACCATAATGACTAATGAGAATAAAAGTAACATAGCAAAACCAATTTAACTTGTTGATAAATTTGGTAATTTGATAATGATCGCTAATTACCACAATATGAGAAAATAGTTCGGCTAACTCCATTATCTCCTATCCTAATTATGTATTGATATTCAATTTACCCACCAAACCTGCACAGAAGGATCTTAGAAATTATAAAGGATATCCCTGACTGAATCACTTACCTAAACAGATCAGCAGCCATCTGCATATGAAAGTTAGATTTATCATCCTTTATAACTGAGGAGTCATGTTCTTTTCCGGGAGAAAATTCAATATTTCCTAGGTGCAGAATTGCAGCCAAAGTGCGAAATATAGCCTCCTGGTAAGAGAGTTGTAAAATAAATAAGTCTATAGTACATAAATAAAACGGTCAAAGAAAAAGCACCCAAGAACTCAGCTATTGTACAAAATTTTAACCTGTTCATCTTGACTTATACCAACAATATCCATTGCCCTCCTTGTCTTCATGTATTCCTCTGCATTGATCACTCCATCTAATTCGTAGGTTTTACTTTGATTTAAGTAGTGGAAGTGACTGGGGTGGTCTAGCTTGTACTCCTCAGCCTCCTAGTCATTTGAAGAATGCCAGAAGAAAGGGCATATGAGCTTTAGAATCAAGGAGAAATAATATCATGATATATATAAAGAACACAATAGGTGTATGCAACAAAGACATGACATTGGGCAACACATTCACAATCCAATAAAGATAAATATTTATGTACATGGGTAGTGGGTGAGTGTGTGGATGCAAAGACAGAGCACCTTTCCTGATGCACACAACTGATAAAAGCAGTGATAATTCCTTTCAGGATCTGTTATCTGAACCACACGAGATCGCTCAAGAAGGTAAGTTCTAATCGCTGCCCCAGATATTCTACCATTTGCATCAAATTGGATCTCGACAAACTTGCCAAAACGACTGCCACGAAAGATATGGAAGATTAGTGATTGGTTACTGTGCCAAATAGATCAAAGAGAAACAAAATTGTACTGAACCAATAAGCATGCTTGGTAGAATGAACCTCCAACATTTTCCCAAATTCAGTTTAGCTGCAAAAATGTATTTGTAAGGGGTTTATATTTACTATCAAATAATTACCATCTTTTTTGCTCATTCCTGTTCATGCCAAAGGTTTTTTTTTTCCTTCGCAAAACGTTTATTCATATGCTGTTTCTTTTTATTCCATTATCTTCAAACTATCTCCACTTTGTGTGGCATTCAGCACCTTTATTTTAAATGCAGTATTATTGCTCTTCTACAAAGATGGGCTGTGATAGTTTAAGAATGCTTCTCTTTCAGTACTTTAGTTGAAAGGAAAGGAAAGGAAAGCTAAAACTTGAGCCCAATAACAAAAATATGTTTAATTAATGAAACATTTCATTTCCATCAAATAGATAGATTCTGATAAGCCCACAGAAAAAGTCACTAATCCTGCTACTCTTCTCGCTTCCTTAGGCCCTGGTTTCACTTGATGAATATGAATAAAGGAAAACCTTTCACACACACCCCAATATGACACATACAAACTCATTTCTTCTCTCTATCCTTCCATTATACCAACTTTTGCTGTGAGAAACTAGTTAGTTCCATGGCAAATGTTGTATGTAACTGGTAACTAACTACGTTTGTTCAAGTGGAACATTTATCTTTTGTTCCACATGCTGTACAGATACATTCATGTCAAAAAAAACATATGCACCTGACTTAACCCTTCTACACATCCCACAACCACCCAACATCATGCTATTTCCTTAAAACTAATTAAAATACCCTTTTCGAATGAATAGTCTGTGGATCATTTCCTCCTGTAAATATTCTAATCATGCAACAGGGAATATAGACAGGGATGGAAAATAAGATATTCTTGGTAAACAGGCATCTCAGTAATTAAAATGCAAGATCATGCCACCCCATAAGTTGAGAAAATAATGCAATTCATAAAAGGCAGGAGTAGCTGACGAAGAACTAATGATTGAAAAAAAAAACAATAACCCACCTGGAATTGTCATTTCTAATGGTCCTCGCATTACCAAATGCCTCCAAGAGTGGATTTGACTGGATGCAGAAGTTAAATCAATATGTTGGTGCCAAAAAGACAGATAAAATTCGGAAATGTGAACAAATATAAGAGCTTTGATTGATCCATAAGAAATGAGGAGGTTGTTCTGAGTTACAACATAGAATCATATCTAATCCAACTGATCCTAATTCAATAAGTTTCCCTAAAACTATTTCCTCAGCCACTACATTTTAATTAAATGATTGCCCAATGGGGGATATGTTTGGGAACTGGAATAACTTAAGTGTAACCCTTACTTCAAGAACTTGTTGCTCAACTGTTCTGTCATCAGCAATAACTCGACCACCAACATAAGTTAGATACTGCATTATCAATTTTGTAGTTTCAGTTTTTCCAGCACCACTCTCTCCACTGACGAGTATAGACTGGCTCCGACCATCATTCACCATTGCTCTGGATCATCAAAGCACGGGAAAAGCTAATTTAACAACTTCTCAAGGTAGCAATGTCGATAAAAGTCACTACAAAATTTCCACGAAAATATTTGTTCACTTGGCAGACCTGTATGATGCATCAGCCACGGCAAAAACATGCGGGC
>JAYMSW010000467.1:0-22528 GCA_036897725.1 Erodium texanum | reverse complement strand
ATGTCACGGTTTTTTCCCATCCGGAGGTACTCGTCAAGGTTGTCGGCTGAACACCCGGTTGCAAGCATTCCGATACGATCGTACACTTCTACACCGGCGTGAACCCTTCTCGGCCAGTTGCGTCCCGACGGAGTAGGAAAAAGGAGTCGTGGGAACACAATGCCTCCATTATCCGGAGGAAAACGAGCTTTCGCATCCAAAACTAACGCTTGAAGATACTTCATTATAAAACGGCTTCTCGACGAAATAGTCTGCCATAAACTGATCATGACCCCACTCCTGATTACGTTCGAGGTAAGATCGATTCGTCTTCGGCCGACTACTTGAACCACGAGAATGCGCAGCATAGGCCCGGATCCAGGACTCCAAATCATCGATTTTTTTCTCGAACTCTCTCAATTTTCCCTACATGCCTAATCTTCTGTCCTGGACTCGGAAGATGTTGAAGAAAAGGTCGGCAACTCAGGTATCTTTATCGGACAAGAAGGCAGAGTTAAAAGTGAAGAAATTTAAGAGAATGATGTTAAATGTTATGAAAAGATTTTTTTACTTGAGAGAATTGTGAAAAATAAGTATGAGAATGTGCGGAATGATGAAGAGATTTATAGATAGAAGAGAAGAATTAAAAATTAAAACCAAAGAGCCGTTACAACGGTTCCATAGCCACGTGTCGCATTTTGCATGTTCTTGACACTGTTTGGCACCAACTCTATGTGAAAGGACGTTATTGGGCCAACACCAGTTCAACACTTTTACTGGTCAACAGCGCCCAACACCGACCGTTGGCCTTGCTGTAAAGTGATTAATATAGAGAACCAATTAATTATTGCTTTAATAAATGTTTTACGATGTGTTCTTGGAGCTTTCCGCAGATAAGTAATATGTATGAACAATGTTGTCATAATTTACTTAACATTTATTTTTTATTGAATTGAAACTTGAAAATCGTAGTCTTTATTTAATGATCAAATAGCTTCAATAGAGCAAAACCGAGCCAGAAAGTGCAAAATTGAAATTAAAGAATTTTATACATCTTGACCAACTGAATCATCAATGGATGATTCAATCTGGATCTATCCTTCTATAGAGTAGAATCATTATGAATTTAATTCCATGCCCTAATTGTACAAACCTAAGCCCTATCTGAATCCGCCGTATTCCCAATCTGGGTGAAAATCGGATCTTCCTCGCCGGACTAACACCAGCTCTTGACCCATTCTTCCACTTCTCACATTTGAAGCTTTTTCTAGCCGGAGACACACCAATCGGCCCACTCTTGGACTTTTCAGACTCCAAGATTTTGCCTTTCCCGTCGACGCTTCCCATCTCCGATCTCCCGCTCCTAGTCGGAGCCCGAGTTGGGCTCGGGCTGTCCTCAACCGTTGCCGATGCGACTTTTTCGAACTCCGACAACAAGTTTACGGCGATAGTGTCCATCGAACAATGCTCGAGTAGAGAGGGTTGAGAACTAAAATAAAATAGCTTATATAGTAGTTTGTCTGTACGAATTTAGGGAAGTTCCTAATTTCCTCATCTGCACGTCACCTTATATGTAGGGATAATCAAAAACACGAAATATACATTATTTTATTATATAGGTTTTTAATTATGCCTTTATCTATTACACGAATTGAACCTATATTTTCAAGCAATTGACCAATGAGTTTTTATTTACCGACAGTTATGTAAAAAAAATATATTTATTTATTTTAGGTTATATTTCTAAATTATGCATGATATCATTGTTATTAATTTATTTTTTCCTGAAAATTTGAAATATTATAATTAAATTCCTATATACTTGAACAATATTTATAATATAAATAACATCTTTTTTTCTTTATGTAATATACTTCTATTTAATATTTTAATCAATTTCGGTGGGCCAAGCAATTAGGTGACCTAACCGGCAAAACCGCCTCCATGCCTGGATATGCAGGAGCAGTTGGGTCCTGGGCCCACACGCGTGATCAAAGAATGGGCCTAGGAATGGGACCCACTTTCACCCGAGTCTTATAAATAATTGGGCCAAAAGGCGTTAAAGGGCCCAATCTGAATGTTACCTGAGGAAGCCCAATAGAGCTTTACCATCGCGCTTCCCAGCCCATTAATGAATACGACGGCGTTTACGGAATAACAAATTTAATTCTGTCATCTTCCTCGAAACGCAGTGTGGAGATTACAGACCCCTATCTTACCCAGACATGGCTAAAACCTCGTAAACCCCTTTGCTTCGCGCTCTTCCCTGCGAGAATGGCGCTCACTTTCTTCTCCCCCCCTCCATTTCTACCTCCTAAGAATCGATTCCTTTCTCCCAAGCCTCGGCATTTCCTTCTTCCCTTGAAGCCCTTCTCTCCTTCCATTTCTGACCCAATTCGCTCTCTCCGGCCACCGGCAGCCACTGGCCGGGACGGGAAGTTTTATCCGAACCCTGCCGACAACGACCCTCCGGCGGCTGCGGAGGATACCGAGCACGGGGTGTCTAGATTCCAGCAAATTGAGCGTCAGGCCGCCCGGGCACGGAAGCGGGAGGAGGAAGATTTCGAGAAACACAAGGACACGTATCTCTCCGCCATGGCTGATGTTGAGGACGCCCCCGATGATCCTGATGATATGGATGGTTCAGGGGACGACTTATACGGGGAAATTGACAGGGCCATAGCTATGAAGAGGAAGGAGTTCGTCAAGCAGGGGCTTCTGAAGCCGAACCCGAAGAAAAAAGACACGGGAACTAAGAAAGAAGAGAAATTGCAGCCTGAGGAGGCTTCTGATGTGGAGGAAATCAAGAAGCTCGAGGAACTCAAAGCCTCTTCAGAGAAAGATGAGTCCAAGAGTTCGGATGTCGAGGTAAAGAATGATGGGTCATCTTCAAGTTATCCATTTGATGTTGATTTTGATGTATATGGGACACCTAAGATTAGAGTTGTGGAACCTAAGTTTAAAATCACTTTGGCTGAACTGTTAGATGAGAGTAAGGTAGTGCCTGTGTCTGTTTATGGTAATTTAGAGATTGAGATCACCGGAATTCAACATGACTCAAGGCTTATTACTGCTGGAGACTTGTTTGTGTGTCGCATTGGGAAGAACACTGATGGCCACTTGTATTTGACTGAGGCTGACAAGAGAGGGGCTGTTGCAGTGGTGGCTTGTAGAGAGATTGACATAGAAGAGACCTTACAGTGCAAGGCATTGGTTGTTGTGGAAGACACTGATGCTGTTGTTGGAGCATTGGCTGCATCTTTTTATAGGCACCCGTCAAGGGGCTTGGCTGTGATTGGGATAACCGGGACATTTGGGAAGACAACCACTGCTTATCTGGTAAAAGGCATGTATGAAGCCATGGGTCAGAGAACTGGAATGATGAGCTCTGTTGCTTACTATTTGCACGGGAATAACAAAATTGAGTTACCAGAAGACCCAACCCCCGATGCTGTTATGGTTCAGAACTTGATGGCCAAGATGCTCAATAATGGGACTGAAGCACTTGTCTTGGAGGCTTCTTCTCATGCACTAGCTCTCGGGCGTTGTGATGAAGTTGATTTTGATATTGCCGTTTTCACAAACTTAAGAAAAGACCTTCCTGATGTCCGTGGGACAGAGGAGGAGCATATGGATGCCATGGCAAAGCTATTCTCAAGGATGGTGGACCCTGAGAGGCATAGGAAGATTGTTAACATTGATGACCCACTAGCACCTTTCTTTATTCAACAAGGGAACCCTGATGTGCCGGTTGTGACCTTTGCTATGGAGAACAAGAATGCTGATGTTCATCCCTTGAAGTTTGAGTTATCCCTCTTTGAGACGCTGGTTTTGGTTAATACACCTAATGGTATATTGGAGATCTCATCAGGCTTGCTCTTGAAGCATAATATTTACAACATTCTTGCTGCTGTAGCAGTTGGGATTGCAGTAGGTGTACCGTTGGAGGACATTGTCAGAGGGATTGAAGAGGTTGATGCAGTTCCAGGTAGGTGTGAGCTCATTGATGAGGAGCAAGCATTTGGAGTGATAGTTGACCGTTGTCAAACTCCTGAAGCTTTATCTAGATTACTCGACTCAGTAAGAGAGATTGGACCCAAGAGGATAATTACTGGTATGGTTCTTGCATTTTCTTTATTATTTATCTGATCATCAAGAATAGAAAGTGACAATGCATAGATTTAGTGTAACAAGTAGTGCTGAAATTTCTTAAGGCCCAAAGCTGCTTAGTCTTATTGTACTCCTAAAAGCTGTCTCACCTGTTTCTTTTGGTTTTCATTGATTGTATTTATGGATATTAAGTTCAGGTTTAAACATTAATTATAATGCTCATTCAAGTTGATGTAGCAATAGTCAATTCATCTAAGAATGGAAGCAACTTCCCTAACTTTTCCATACTTTTATTGTGAAGTTGTTGGCTGTCCTGGGGAGTGTGATAGAGGAAAAAGACCCTTGATGACAAAGATCGCGACCGAGAAAAGTGACGTGACAATGCTTACTGTTGATGATCCAAGGAACGAAGATGCATGTATGTATATATCCAATGCCTGTTCAAAAGATTTTTATCACTACTAACCCTGAAAACATTTAACTGTCACATTCTTGGGAAGCATGAACAGTGAAACAGATAAAATGTACATAACATGGATAAGTTAATTGTGCACTGTATGTATTAACAAGGTGCTTGAAGCCTAATGGTTATGGTAAATCTTGTATCTTTCATGCAGTGGACATCTTGGATGATATGCTGGCAGGTGTTGGAATGGGGATGGTGGATTACTTGAAACAAGCAGAAAATGATTACTACCCGCCTCTTCCAAATGGCCATAGGCTCTTCCTTTATCATATTAGACGGTTAGCTGTTCGTGTTACCGTTGCCATGGGTGAGGAAGGTGATGTCATTGTAAGTTCCTCAAACCTCCTTACTATTATCTTATCCTCACAATTTATAAACAATCATTTCAAAGTTGGATTAAAGGTTTCATTATTGTGCTAACTTATTAGGGTTAATTGCAGATAACCATTGCGTACTATATGCCTTTTGCACATAACTATCCACAACTTTAAATGTCATGTAGAACTACCGAAACTTTTAAAAAGTTGCAGATATCTCTTTTTGCCAAAAATGAGGAAAATGCCTCTGACCCTAATCTAAAAAAACATTTTTCGTCTTTTTAGTAGTTTTATGTTTTAAAGAGTCTTTTTACATCTACTCAGCCGGTTTCTGTATCTACCCAAAATGTTATTGGTAGTTATGAAGTCGTTTTTGAGATTAGGATTAGGGGCATTTTGGTCACTGATGCAATAACTATCTGCAATTAACCCAATTCGTTATGTTGGAGATTATTAATTAAAAACTCTGGTAGCTCCTACTATCTCACATTAAAAGCAAAGTCATTTCAAGAAACAAAAATATTGCCTATTTTACTGAAAATATAAAAAGAAAAGCGAATGAACTGTTCTTCAAATGCAGCTATAGGTGGACATAATATTAATGAGGAAATAAGATGAAGGTTCAGCTTCTCTGTTCTTCTTTTGTTTCATGTATCAGTTATACCAATCATTCAATAATAGGTTCCTGAACAATTCTGTTAATATGAATTACCAGGTGGTTACTGGGAAAGGCCATGAAACTTATCAGATAAACGGAGACAAAAAGGAGTACTATGATGACAGGGACGAATGCCGTGAAGCATTGCAGTTAATCGATGACGTCCACCTGTCTGGAGTAGACACAAGTGAATTACCATGGCGGTAAGTTAATCTCACATGAAATGCTTGGACCATGCGCTTAAGATTAATATTATTCTTGATTGCATCTGTCCTGGTTATGAAGAACCGTTTTAGAGTTCAAACTCAGAAGGGATATTAGTTGACATCGTTGGAATAATTGTGTTTTTTTTCTTCTCTTGCCTCTGTTAATGCAGGTTACCGGAAAGCCATTAAAAACGACTGATGTTGAGGCTGGCATTGAAATGGATCAATGATGGTGCACGCAATTTTGTTCTTGCCTGGAAACTTTGCTTTGATTCTTTCAGCCAACTTGAGACAGCAGAGAACATCTGGCAGAGGAATCGAACAATGCAATATCTGACACCGGATAAATCTTTGATAGAGGCTTCATAATTAGATGTTGTCATTGTGATTTGAACCCTGATTACCAGGAAAAAAAAGTTCGAATACCCGACCCAGTGGTCAAGTAAGCTCTGGTTTTTCTGGGAACTTTCATTTGTAAAGGAAGTGATTTTTGTGCAATTCATTGATTCGCTTTACAAGATTAGGATCTTGGGAGTACTTCAAAATCCTTTCATAGCTCTCTCTAAAAAAAAAGTCCTTTGGTAGAATTGTTTGTACCTTTTCACTTATGATCTTGTTCTGTCTTTATTTCTGAGCTCACTGTATCCGGGAATGAGGCTTGTTCTGGACTAATTAAAATAAAATACATTGATGATCATGGCCACGTGACATGCACGTGTGGGACTGAGAGCACAAGCGTAGTTATCTTGTCAAGAAAAAGATAATTTCAGAAGCGTCCCTTTTGTTACCATATATTATGAAGTGACCCCTTTTTTTTTTTGAAAGAATTATGAAGTGACCCATTACTAGAAATAATTGTCTAACCAAGTAAAACGACATCGTTCGCTACTTCGTAACCGTCAGATTATTTGTCTCCATTTTCGTGGATCCGTCCGTCTGCGCATTTAATTTTCAAATATTATATTTTGTTTGGATATGTAATCTCATCAGTGTTTTCTGATTATACTGTTTCAGTGAAGAAGTGAGAACCCAAAGCTTCTTTTTTTCTTTCTTTCTTTCACTGCAGAGCTTGTGAGTTGTGATGCAGAGGAAGAGAGCATAGTTTAGAGGGTTCGATTGATCCATGGATACGAGAGAGCTTTCGTTGGTTGTGATTGCATCAGCACTGGTTTTGTTACTATGCAATAACCCAGCTCCGGTGACAGCTGGGGACATTGTGCACCACGACGATTTAGCTCCTAAGAAGCCCGGCTGTGAGAACGACTTCGTCTTGGTATGTTATTTGCTGATTTAGAGCCACACCCACTTCTAGTTTCTGTAATTTGTCACCTGGGTCTTGCTTAATTTGCCATTTTTCTTCTCCGGATGTTGAATTTGTGTTTGTAACTGTTGTGTTCATGTTTAGAAGGTGGGGTTGTGGGGAGAGAGCACTGTTTATAATTGTGAAATAATTTAGTTGTGTCCTGTTTTGTTTTGTTTTGTTTTGTTTTGTGAGTAGGAGCTAGTATTGAATCCTCGTGAAGATGGGATAGTTAGAGTTCAATTCGGTTGTTACTTGCTCCTTAGTTACAATTGAAATTAAGCTTTGCGATCAAAATCGATATGAACCTACAACTTAGTTTTCATATCCCCTCTCTTGTCCATGGTGATGATCTTCCATGATTTTCGGTTCTGGGGCACGTATATTTCATCATTTGTTGATTTGGGCTTAGAATCCCCAATTCATCTTAGTTTGGTGTGGTCCCTTCTGGAGTCAATATGTTGGAGCTGATTTGCATGAAAGTTGCCTTCCACTATATTTTATGAAGCTTTTTTCACAGATCTTATTGTTACCTCGCTTAGCCTACCAGAGGTTTAGTCATGCGATACCCATTAACCTATTGTTCTTCTTGATAGGTAAAAGTTCAAACTTGGGTTAATGGACTAGAGAGCAATGAGTTTGTTGGCGTGGGTGCTAGATTTGGCATTGCTATTGTGTCAAAGGAGAAAAATGCGTATCGAACTCGCCTTACTCTTGCAGATCCTCCTGATTGTTGTAACCCACCGAAGAATAAGGTTTTCCTTCCAACCTTGTATGTTTCTATAGTATATACTAAATTCTTATTACGTTGCCATGCTCATGGGGAAAATATAGTAGATGTTTACTAACACCAACTTGTTTGTGCTAGCTTACCGGAGAGGTTGTCATTGTTCATCGAGGTAATTGCACTTTCACAACCAAGGCAAATCACGCACAAGCTGCTGGTGCTTCAGCTGTCCTCATCATAAATAACCGGAAAGGTATGCACCATATTTTTTCTCATCAGTTGAGTGTTGAGGTCAACTTCATACACCTCAACATTGGCTTGTTTGTGCTACCTGTAAAAGACAAAACATTCTGTACACTCTCATTGTTCCACCTTAAAAACAAATAGAGAAGAAATGAATTGATAACAAGTTGATGTCTACTACCATTCTTCAAATGTCTCAGACTTGTTTCCTTACCTTGCAGAACTTTACAAAATGGTTTGTGATCCCGATGAAACTGATTTGGATATTAACATATCAACTGTCATGCTCCCTCAAGATGCTGGTGCAAGCCTGGAAAAACTGACAATGAACTCATCTGGTAATTTTTACAGCCTTAGGCATGGCATGACTATTGGACTTTTTTTTTTGTACATTATTTCTCATCCTGGGTGATAACCATCTATGAAATTCTGTCTACCAGTAGCCATGCCATTGGTGTATTTAGAGGAAATCTTTCTAAAGTTCTAGGCTTTTTGCAGTGGCTGTCCAATTGTACTCTCCACAAAGACCACTGGTCGACATAGCTGAAGTATTTTTATGGTTGATGGCTGTTGGCACCATCTTGTGTGCATCTTATTGGTCTGCATGGAGTGCCAAGGAAGCAGCTATTGAACAGGACCAGCTATTAAAGGTATTCTTCCAATTTTTGTTAATTCACATGGTATGAGATTTTCATTTCCTTGCAGTGATAAATGCTTATTGACTTGAACAATTTTGCTGTAGGATGATGTGGATGATATTCCAAATGATAAAGCACTGGTTGCTAGTGGCATTGTGGATATCAACACAACTTCTGCCGTCCTGTTTGTTGTTATTGCTTCATGCTTCTTGGTTATGCTCTATAAGCTAATGTCGTATTGGTTCATTGAGCTTTTGGTTGTTCTTTTCTGCATTGGTGGTGTAGAGGTATGATTTTTTGTTTACACCTGAATTATATATTTAGAAACTGTGGCCACCATATAACATTTTTTCTGCAAAGCTGCATGTAGCATACAGAAGGTTCACTTAGTTAGATTTACTTAATTGCTCTGTTCAGTGCCCACTTCCTCTTATATTTATTTCTTTTTAGACAAGTTCTGACTTCAAAGTATCCTGTATATGTAGGGTATGCAAACTTGCTTGGTTGCTCTATTGTTCAGGTATAGTTATTCATTACAAATAATTATCCCTTCTGGAGATAACCGAGTTTGTTTTATTAGATAATTGGTAAAAATGTGACCACAAAAGAATTATGATGCCCTTGGAAAAATTTGTAGAGTTATGTCTATTTGTCAATGTCAACTTATTAAATGTTTCCTGACACATTTTCAAAATTTAATTGATTGCCATCCCCAAATCACAAGCTGTCATAGGTGGTTCAATTTTATTTTTTTGCTTATTTAAGATAAGTAACTAAACTTACGGGCACTTCCACAGGTGGTTCAAACAGACAGGAGAGTCTTACATTAAAGTACCATACTTTGGTGCTGTCTCATACCTCACTTTAGCTGTCTCTCCATTCTGCATAGGATTTGCTGTTCTGTGGGGATTTTATCGTAATGTCTGCTTTGCCTGGATCGGTCAAGATGTACTTGTAAGTATATCGTTTCTCCCCCCTAATGTATAATATTTGAGGTAATTACGGGACAGCTCAGTTTCCATAAAGGATCTAAACTTCTTTTTCCTTGCTCCCCTATTACGTGAAATTTTTAGCTATTGCTTTGAGAGGATAGTCATTTTTAGTATCATTATCAGAGAGCTTCCAATTTTTGGAAAGCAAAGTCTGAGTTGAATCTTCATTTCACATAATAAGAGACAATACAGTTTAGGCCATCTGTTGTGCATAACTGCTGTAATTTCTTCAAACTTCTTTAAGCACTATTCTCCTTCTAAATTCCAAATATAGTCTAGTTAAGTTCTGGTTGTAAATGATTATGCTTTTAATATACCACAGTATAATAGAAAAATGAAATTACGTGAAGCATATTCCAAGTGTGATTCTGGTCATTATTCTGATGATCTGTTTCTTTCTTTTGTTCATTTACCAGGGTATTACACTTATAATCACAGTTCTTCAGATTGTCCATATACCTAATTTGAAGGTAATAATCCAAACTCCTTCCACTCCCTACGGCAATGATCATACTTCTAGGACAATTATTACAGGAATGAAGAAGTGCTTTCTGCAGAGAGAATATTTTCTCAGTTTGTTATAATTTATTTGAATACTATTTAATATTATATTACTCATTATTGCAAAGAACAGGTGAATGAAGTTCCTTTGTCCTAATGCTGCACATTTTTGTTATGTATGGATATATCAAAATTTAGCACTCCTTGCAACTGGCTAATATTATTTTGTGGGGTTTGACAATCAGGTCGGTACAGTGCTTCTGAGTTGCGCCTTCTTGTATGACATATTTTGGGTGTTTGTTTCTAAGAAGTTATTTCATGAAAGCGTGATGATTGTTGTAAGTACTCCTTTCCAAGTCTTACTATATATGCATACTAGATCATGAACATTTTTTTGTTGGATTGCTAAGGCATATGTATATTTTTAATTGCTCCCATTAATTTTGTAGGTAGCTCGTGGTGATAGGAGTGGAGAGGATGGTATACCGATGCTATTGAAGATCCCTCGCATGTTTGATCCATGGGGTGGTTACAGCATTATAGGATTTGGCGACATCCTTTTACCCGGACTTCTAATAGCCTTTTCTCTTAGGTTACACCCCTTCTCATACTTTCATTTGCAAGCTGGTACTTAATAATTAAAACTACCTTCTCGTGGTTTTCAACCTCCTTATTGGATCTTTCTTGAATCACCTTCTAAACCTTTAAGTTCAGTAAAATTCTTGTTTAGTTTTGATAGATTTAATCAATAATTTACCTGTCTGATATAATGCGATATTAATACTTGGCTCATCTTTGCAGATACGATTGGTTGAGCAATAAGACTCTCAAAGCTGGCTACTTTGTGTGGGCAATGTTTGCGTATGGATTAGGTAAGAAATAATGCATATCATGTCCTACTCTTGTAACAACAACAATGTCTCATCAACTAAAAAGGAACTTGTCACATAAAAGAACCTTGGTATTTCTGCAGCTCTGAATGTATAATTTTTAGTGTTAATTGCTGATAGTTACTGGCTACTTCATACTATATGTCTTTTGCACATAACTATCTCCAACATTAAACTCTTACATCTAGCTACCTAAACTTTCAAGAAATTCCAAATAGCTCCTTTTCGCTATAAAATGACGCAAGTGTCTTGACCCTAATCTAAAAAGACTTCATAATTGCAGAACCATTTTGAGTACATTTAGAAAACGGTTGAGTGGATGTAAAAAGACTCCTTAAAAGATATAAAATATCAAAAAGATGAAAAAAAAAATGGTCTTTTTGAGATTGGGGTCAAGGGTGTTCTCATCAGTTTTGACAAAAAAATGAAATAAGTATATGTATTTATTATTTTTTAAGTTTAGATAGCTGTGAATAACGTTTTAAAGTTGGGGATACGTATGTGAAAAAGACGTATAGCACACAACAGATATTTGCAATTAATCCTATAATTTATATACAGTTTGTTTTCCTGGATGACCTCTTACTACCCGAATCAATGGCAGGTCTTCTCATCACATATGTTGCTTTAAACTTGATGGACGGCCATGGTCAACCGGCTCTGCTCTACATTGTCCCCTTCACACTCGGTAAGTTTTGCCATGGCAAGCATGCAAAAGAACGGCTTGGATGGCTTCATCTCCTGCAATTACCTAACCGAAAACAACTCATTAACGCAGGAACTCTTTTGACGTTGGCGAAGAAGAGAGGTGAACTCAAGCTTCTATGGATGGAAGGAGAACCAGAAAGAGTCTGCCCCCATTCCCGACTCCAACAGAGCGAAGAAAACTAGAACAACTCTCATTTGTGAGTAAATTGTAATATAATATTGCTGATCATAGCAATTCTGGCAAAAGAATCAGCCTGTGAAGAAGGTTAGTGTAACATAGCTTAAATTATCAATGAAGCACATTTCCTCATTGTTCTTGATTCTTGCTCAGGTTTGTTTTGCATACATTTTACATAATGTTTCCCATATTTTGAATATGAAGAAAGAAAAGGGATAGACATAGACATTCCAAATTCAGACAGACAGACAGACATGTATCTTGCTAATGTAGTTTTGTGTTCTGAAGCATATTCAGGTGAGTGTCACGTGTAAGGTGTTCTTTACAGTTGTAGTATGAGCTATTAGGGTTTTGGCTTCTTCTATTCCTTAGCTGGAGGATTGAGAACCATAGATTGGATTGCTCTGTTTCTGTAGAGAAAGATAAGGTTTGATGATATTAGGGTTCTTTAATTTAAGTATTATAACGAGGAAGGAGCCATGTGAGCTCTACAGTGAGTTTGAGCTGTCCTCAATCATTGGAGCTGCTTCTTTTGGTAACAAGATTAGGGCAATCTGCTGATTAATATAGAAAATAAATACAGAGAAATAACAAATCATGAAAATTATTAAAACACAGAAACATGATAATGAGCGACAATAATTATGAGTCTGGAGTTCAAATGTCGCTATGTATTATTGCTGATTGGTCCATGTGTGGACCTCATTCTCTGTGCAGCGGAGCCATAAAAGCTGAGGACAAAAACGTAATTTGATATCTAATGATGATACACATACATTCTGCTGTAGTCCCCACCCACGTGAACGTCCTGCGGCTGCAGCTCCCAATCGCTTTCCCAACGGTCACAAAATCTCAGCCACACGATGCTTTTTAAAGGGGGCTTCCACGTGCTACCAGAACAATTTACAGAATTATATAGGTTAATTAAAGAGTATTAAAATCGATATAATTATAAAATGTGATAAAGGTGTTGTTAGAAAGTCTTGATATATTTGATCAGTGATAAAATATTGTATTTAAAAAAAAAAAATCAGAGTATCAATGTATATATGTACAATTTATTGTGGATAAGAACAAGAATAACATTCACCAAGAAAAAAAGGAAAAAGAGCCTGTCAACATCCTTCTGCTATTTTCCAGAACAATCCCCAGAGGGACACAAACATTGCTTTCAATGAACTGTATTTTTAAATAAATTAAGACACTAATAAAGCAAAATTAATTCAGTTAAGATCACTCTTTGTCTTAATCAAAAGGGTTATTCAACATTTTAAAGACAACTTATTTTATTTGTTTGTTTTGGCAACAAATGGTAGACCTACCTTCTATATAACCTACCTTATCTTTCACTTTGTACACAACTTCACAGCCATTTGTAGAGAGCAGCAAGAGAGTGTAGACAGAGAGTTGAGTGAGAAAAATGGAGGGCAAGGAAGAGGATGTTAAGCTTGGGGCTAACAAGTTCTCAGAGCGGCAGTCACTAAGCACATACGCTCCAACAGCCAAGGACCAACAGGAGCCACCACCAGCTCCTCTCTTTGAGCCAGGTGAGCTCAAGTCCTGGTCTTTCTACAGGGCTGGCATTGCTGAGTTCATGGCCACCTTCTTGTTCCTCTACATCACTATCTTGACTGTCATGGGTGTGAGCAGTGCACCCACCAAGTGTGGCACTGTGGGTATTCAAGGGATTGCTTGGGCTTTTGGTGGCATGATCTTTGCCCTTGTCTACTGCACTGCTGGTATCTCAGGTTAGCATCTAACCCTTCCTCTTTGAGGCCTCTTTTCTGTTTTGGGTATTGCTTAGAACATGAGCCTGGTGTGATCTCTCTCACTGTTTTCTTTGCTTACTACCTCGATGTTCTTGCTTTTGATGTGAACATGTGAAAAAGGCCATTCTTTTGTTGCTGTTGGTTAGATTTCACTTTGAGGTCATGTTTTTGAAGAAGCAGATTAGTTCTTGATGTGAGAAATGCTATCTTTGTTGGATATTTGTTACATTTAAGCTCTGTGCTCTCATGGGTGCTTGTGACAAGCTTGTATTGTCCTGATTTTCATGTTTTAGATGCGTAAATATGATAAAGTTCATATTTTTATGGCTCCGAGCTCTCGTCGGTGCTTGTAGCAAGCTGATGTTGTCTTGATTGTCATGGTGTAGATATGAAAATATGATACAGTTCATGTTTTTTTATGGCTATGAGCTCTCATGGGTGCTTGTAGCAAGCTTATGTTGCCTTGATTTTCATGGTTAAGATGTGAAAATATGAGAAAGTATATATTTTTATGGCTGTGAGCTCTCATGGGAGCTTGTAACAAGTTTATGTTGTCTGGATTTCATGGTTAAGATGATAAATAGGAGAAAGTTCATATTTTTATACATGATTAGCACTTGTAGTGACCAGATCTGTGTGTTGTTGCTACAGGAGGGCACATCAACCCAGCAGTGACCTTTGGGTTGCTTCTGGCAAGGAAGCTCTCCCTGACCAGGGCTGTGTTCTACATGATCATGCAATGCCTTGGTGCCATCTGCGGCGCTGGTGTGGTGAAGGGCTTTGAGAACTCCAAGTACGAGATGTTGGGTGGAGGAGCCAACACGGTTGCTGCTGGCTACACCAAGGGTGATGGTCTCGGTGCTGAGATTGTTGGCACCTTTGTTCTTGTCTACACTGTCTTCTCCGCCACTGAAGCCAAGAGAAAAGCCAGAGACTCTCATGTCCCTGTATGTATAGATTAAGTTCTTCTCTATTTTTATACATGTGTTGAGTGTGTTCTTACATGGGGTATGTGTTGATTTCAATGCAGATCTTGGCTCCTCTTCCAATTGGGTTTGCAGTGTTCTTGGTTCACTTGGCCACCATTCCCATCACTGGAACTGGCATCAACCCAGCAAGGAGTCTCGGAGCTGCCATCATCTACAACAAGCAACATGCTTGGGATGACCAAGTAAGCTCTCTTGCTGCTTCACATTGATTCTTTGAGCTTGATGATAATGGTACTAATCGTTTCTTTGTTGATTCCTTTGCAGTGGATCTTTTGGGTTGGACCTTTCATTGGAGCTGCCCTTGCTGCTATGTACCACCAGATTGTCATTAGGGCTATTCCTTTCAAGACCAGGTCTTGAAACCTCTCTCACACCTTCAAGTACCCGAGAGATTTGTTCCTTCAGTCCACTTCAAGCTCTTGCTCCCCACTCTTCCTTTTTTTCCTCTTTATGTGACTTTTCTTCAATCATATGCATTTGTCGTCACAAGTAGTTTAGCTTTGTGTGTAAATCGTGCAAAGAACTATTTATGTGCATTTTGTGGTAGCTTTAAATGAAGAATTCTTTTTGTTCTCACCTATATTGGTTATCATCATAGTATTCACAATCTCATACTAGAGAAATCTAGACGAGATTGTGCAGAACAGATAAAAATGTATGACTATTTTAAGCATTGCCATTATTGAAAATCAGGCTTCTGAAGTTGCAACATTGTATCATCATCACCATTACAGAAATGATTTGGGTCTACCATACCAAGATAACAAGAGGATCAAGCTTGGCAAAATTTAACTGCCATCTGTACATTACTTTTGCAGCTGCCTCTACCTTCTGCCTCAAAACAGGAGGTGGAAGAGTCTGAAACAGCAATATCTCAACTTTTGCACTTCTCTTGTGTGAAATTGTACAGATCTTTACAATAGCATAAGTGTCTTTGGAGAAACTGAAAAAAGATGAATCTCTGGGAACCAGGCTCCCTGGAAAAATAAAAATCAAGTTGTGTTTGGGAAGTTGTAAGAACAAAATATATAAAGTGGTCTTCAATCTTAATGAACGAGAATGAAAAACCAACCTTGAAGCATGAAGAGAAATCTGATACCATTGCAAGCCCTTTTCCACTCGGGAAGAAGCAACTTAGGTTCCAACTGTACGACTTTGGACTGTGAAACTGGGGTTGATATCCAAGGACGGGATCAACTTCATATGATCTCTAAGGACCTGCTGAGACCCTTGGTCCTCCGAAACTGGCTTTCCATCATGAATGGGCCTTCCGAAGACATGGGAGGCTTGTTGTGTCCTTCGGTATAGGTCAGGTTTTGGCTCTTGATAGGGTATGCTGCTATTGGTATAGAAACTGTTATTGAACTTCTGGATCATGGCTTTGCCATCCTGCAAATAGGTTGGCTGCTTCATGTGATGAAATGGAATGGCACCATTTCCACCGGTTAAAGGAGTGGATGAGCCAGATGCAGTGTGAGGGCTAGATATTGGAGAAGGAGACATCCTTCCACTCATATGCTGTGGTGATCTAGAATGTAAAAGAGGGCTGCCGATGGGCGAAACTGGGCATGAAATGTTCCTTGGCACATGGAGGACATCACTGGAAATAAGAACATGTAGGCAAAGGGAAGGAATAATTCATCTGTCAGATGATGGCTAAATACATATATAACAAACAGTGCTTGGAGACAAAAAAAAAAAGGATTATGTACACCCAATTCTTACTGTTGTTGACTAGGGTATCTAATAGTTTTGCCATCATACATCATGTAATTCCATTGGTTACATGTTCTACATGTGAACTTTAATTTATAGTTTAGAGAGAGACCTGGACCCTGTAGTGGGTTTTGAAACTCTAGACTGCCGGATGGCAATCCCTTCTGATTCCAAGCATGAAACATTTCTTGTATTTCCAATGCCCTAGTAGACCACAGTATCCATTGCTTGATGAAGCACTTGCAATTATGGGGAAAAAATAAAATAAACACAAAAGAGAACATGCCAATACCATAGATCTAACTCCATTCGTGACAGCAATTGGTGGTTCTGAAGGATGAAAAGTTAGAATGGATCTGTCCATTTGTGCTGCATTTTTAACAAAAGGGTGCTCCAATAGCTGTGAAGCTGTAGGACGATGCAGCGGGTTTCGCTGCAAGCACAGCCTTACAAAGTCTTTTCCTTCATCTGACAGATGATCAGGAATTGCAGGAAGTTCCTTGCTATTTCCAATTTTAAACATAGCAGCAACCTAAAATAACACATTAACAACCCACATAGCATGCAGGGGATCTTACTGAGAAACATTCCAAGTTCTATAAGATATAACACCCAGTAAATAAGATTCAAGAACTGCAGACTTTTCAAGCTTGGTATCCAAAATTTACTAACCCCTTCATACTGACTCCATGGTGGCTTTGCTGTAGCCATCTCCAACACAGTGCATCCAAGGCTCCATATGTCAACAGCAAGATCACAACCACTTGAATTTTTTATAACCTGAATGATCAAGCACATTAAACATATTAATACAAAAACCATAATGGGTGCGAGAGAATAGTATGATGCAGGGACTACTTACCTCAGGTGCCATCCAGTATGGGCTTCCTTTTAATGATAAAGGGGAAGGCTGCCCAGAAATCTGCATATTGGTACAAATACGTTAGATTAGAAACAGAACACTTGGTTGATGACTGAATAATATGAACTGTCCCATCTGGAAACTTCCTTCTTGATATGTAACTCTTCACTCCATATTTCATTGGCTAAAATAAAGTGAAGCACCAATTAGGGTATTTCTCCCTAGTAATCACATTCATTGGTTTACAGTTTTATTAATGTGTATAAAATTACAGGTGAGACTTCTTACATGCTTTGCCATCCCAAAATCAGCCAATTTCACACGTCCATTGGGGTCTACTAGTAGGTTCGCTCCCTTGATGTCCCTGGACAGGATTAAATGCAATTGTAAGCAAATTTGACGTTTCAAAAATAAGATATGAAACAATCATAACTGATAGATGTTGCTAAAATAGGCAAACAAAAGAGTAATAGAAAGACTGACCTATGGATAGTATTTTTAGCATGCAGGTATGCAAGACCTGACAGGATCTGTTGGGTGTAACTACGAATAGCTAATTCACCAAACTGTCCATACTCTTGAAGAAGCTTGTTTATAGAACCACCAGATACATACTCCAAGTATATATACAGTTTGTCCTCCACCTATTCAAGGCATACAACACAGGCAAAGCATAAAATGAAGTTAGAAAAATAGTATGAAAATTCATTTCTTGTTGTTATTGAACTTATGTTAATAGGAAGATAAAATATGAGCAAAATAAGTTCTGGGGAGAAACTAGTTGCTAAATAACCCTGAACATTGTCATATTCTTTACTAGACATCAAATTACAAGATCTCATTATGGGCAATGATTATGAAGAGTGGAAAACTTACCGTCTCAGTTCCATAATACTGCACTATATTTGGATGTCTTAAGCGACTTAAGAGTGCAATTTCCTGTCAATACATAGCAATAATAAGTACAAAAGTTCACCGCTTCTACCACAAATTACATGTGAACTCCAGTATCTCACCTGCTTAGGAGCAGATGTAGGAGAGGGATTAGGTTAGGAGTTAGATTAGGAATTGCCGATAAAATGTTGGTTATTTAAAACTATAAAATAACAACTTTAGTGGAAAGCTTACCTGTCCAAGCTGCTGTGCACTTTCCTTTGATTTCGCATCATCTGAAAGTAGGAGTACCTCCTTCATCGCGCACATCTCACCGCTTTCCCTGAAAAAACAACATGTATCACTCAAGCAGAAATTGAAGAAATGAAATGAATTGCCAGAAGTTAAAATACTATGAATATGTGAATAAAGACATCAGACAGGTGATTTTGAATTCAAAAATCACCAGTTCAGAATTTGACAAGTAACAAAAAAAATGTGTTGTTCAATATACATAATTACATACAGCCAGCATCATGTTATGGAAATACTAAACATAAACCAAATGGTGATAAGTTAGTGAAACATAAAAGAAAAATAAGAACACCCTCTGGCCAGACCTGTTAAAGCCTAGATAAACATGTCCAAACGTCCCTCTCCCGAGCAGCCGCCCCTTCTTCCAACGTGAACCAGGGCTAGGTGGATTTTCTTGCCTACCAGGACTTCGCATGACAGAAGAAGTTGGGGAAGTTGAATATACTGGGGAGAAAGGACCGGTATTAGAAATTGTTAAAGGAGGAAGAGGCAACCGGTGGCTTTGTTGTTTCCCATCATCAGGCCGACTTGAAGGAGAGTCAGCAGCAGCCCCTCCAGCTCGTGGGTGTACAGGGGTGACTGCACCACTGTGTATTCTGGAGCTGGGACCAGGACTTGTCATTCTAGGGCTAGGTATCGGAGAGCACTCAGGACTACACCTGTTCTGCTGCCAAAACAGCTGTCCAGACATATCTCCTCCCACAGAATTTTGACCAGAGCCTGGACTTGAGCAGTGTCCAGATTCGACTAAATTTGTATCTGAATGAGTCTTTCCTGCCCAGAGACCAGAATTCATAATTTGATCAGAGCCAAATGCCTTAATTGGACTCCTTGAAGGACTTGACATTGCGCTGTCTGGAGTACTACAGAAAGCACCACGGTGAGGAATCTGTATATTCTGCATGTGACTGTTCAAAGACCTGTTCTTAGGTGATGTAGAGAGAATCTGATTGCTCAAAAATAGAGTGGCAGGCTTGACATCCTCTCTTGAAGTCTTCTGCTTGAAAATGGAGAATTGATCCTTATGCATTACACTTCAACAAAGGGTGAGACAAAACTGTATCAGGGATGGTGAGATGACACAAAAATGGAAAGAATTATGAAAAAAATAATGAGATAAAATGATGATGTATCTATCTGCTGTCATAATATCCCAAGAGATCATCACAACTTGAAATGGCATTAATACAAACTCACCTGGTAGGACTGTTTGCTGCAGTTTTGTTCCCATTTTCACAGTCAGAAGCCAGGGGGCTAAGGAGACGTGAATCAGAAGGATCATCACTATCAATGGAGCCAACACTTGAAACTGAAGCTGTAGCCAAGTCTCCTTCAGCATCTGTAAGACCTGGCCTAGGAGAGACACATCCTGGTTTTGGAAGAGGCAGATACAACAATGGCTTAGGGCTTCTGTTGATCCCTGGCTGAGGTGATGCACTTACTCCAGAGTCAGTACGCCCAATGCTAGCTAGGCGGACCCCAGGAAGTGGTAGCGGTTGGGCACGAGGCCTTTCAATAAAACTTTGACAACGTGCTACTCGCTTGGAGGGTGATGGTGATCTTGATGGAAGACGAGATAGGCAACCCCTTTCTAAAACAGCATCGTTTTTACGTGCTCTAAACCCTCCTGATCTACTATTTGACCTTTCTTGCAATGAAGTCTTAAGTTTCCTATGTATTGAATCAAACAAACTCTCTTTATGTACTTTCTTTTTATCTTCTTTGGATGATGACTTTCCCCACCAAGGCATATCTTTTTATCAACGGTGTACAAATTATGGACAAATTCTATGATAACATCTGCCCAAAATTAAACAACCTATCACATGTATTTCAAGTAAACAACCAATCTTGCAGCCATGTCTGTCCACAAAACCTCACTCAGAGAACAAACATGCCAACCCCACTCTGTTCAGAAAGTGAACAAAAAGTCCACAATACGATAATGGTTCGAGAACTAAGCTGATCAAAGAACCTGAAAGAAAGTGTATCAAGTATTAGGCATTACTAAGTCTACCCAAAAGAAGATTTAAGTAATATAAGCACAAATAGTAACATATGAAAATTTGGAAGATATAGAACTACCACAAATAGAATATAGGGGAACCATCACAAGTTTTCAAGCCATGCTAGAAATAGAACTGTTCAAGCTGTATATGAATTCGTATTTAAATGTATTTATACACAGCATCTTGACATCTGTCTAAATTGAAGAACATCAGTTTAGCTTTAGCATCTAGTGTTTCTTCTATATCTTCCACTTTTACCAATACATCAATTATATCTAGAAAATAAAACAGTAACACAAATTCAAACACAGATCTACATGATCAGCTTGCCATCCAAACAACAATCATGCACAAACCAGCATCAGCACAATTTAGACCCCAAAACTCACCAAATGGATCAAAATCATACCTCAATCACAGAATCACTTCAGAATTCAGCTGAAATAACAAAAACACACTCAGAACACCAGAATTCCCAGAAAATTCAGGTAACCGGAGCACACAGCTAGTGCTCCAAAACAGTGACGAACACTTCCCGAACACCAAAACCCTAAGGGAATCATCATATGCGATACCACAAGTTCAAAGATGCCAAATTCAATCAAAACCGTAACTCAATCCAGCTGAGAACGTCACAACAAATAGCCCTCTCAATTACTTACAGCGAAGCTACCCAGCGTGTGTGTGCACATCTCCAAGCACGAGACTCTCCTCCCGAAAAGCCCAGAAAGAAGCGTCGGTTTCGCGCAGAGACGACGGAGGGAAACTGTATAGGCGCGGAGGAAAGGGACGAATACAAGGAGAAGGAACCAAGTTCTAGAGAGAGAGAGAACGACACGAACACTCTAGAGAGAGAAAGTGAAACTTGTCTGGTGCGTTTAATTGCTGAACAAAATGTTTGAGAAAAATTATTAATTATTCGACTAATTATTGAAAATGGGGTGACCCCTTTTGGACGCATGATGTATGGTAATTATGTTGTACGGTGAAATCGGATCCGTTGATCCGGTCCTAATGACGTCACTAACCGTGTTTGGGTGGTGATGGAGGATGGATTATGGTGGTATGAAGGGCACGTGATTACTGCTATTTATCACTTTTAACGCCGACTTATCATTTCCCCTTTTATATTTGTTATTCCATTATCATTTATCTCATCTGCTTTACGCAATGGGTTTTTATTTTATTTGTTTGCTAATCCTTTTATTTTGCATTATTTATAGATATGCCCAAACTTTTGTAATTTTGTTTGATAGCCCGTTGACTTTTAGATCTTTTTCTATTGGAGTTCACACTGTAAATGGGACAATTGATAACTCATCGCCAAAAATCTGATAGGAGCAAATGTCAACTTACATGTGAACTTGTACGTTTTTTTTATGGAAATGTCAAACATGTGTTATGTTTTATTAATTTATATAAAATATAAATCAATTGTTAACCTCAATCACATAAAAATGAAAACAAATATAACTCCTAGTAAAATAAATACAAAGATCGATAGAGATTGACAATGAGACGAGAATATGAAATATCAAACTCGTCTGATTGTTATCGCAATTGTTGTTTTGTAACTTAATACATAAGACGATGAGTTATGCTAGTTTAACTAAAAATGTGGATACAAAACACAATAATGACAAAATAATAATAACGAATAAAAGAATTGTGCATGAATTTAATTATAATAAACAAACTCAATAATCACGCAATCTAGTTTATTATAATAAATATGGAGAATGACGTATATGTTAAAACATAAATTAATAACGCATGAATAGAAAAACATAAATACGACAAAATAATAATAATGAACCAGAGCATCGCATGTAAATTTAATTATAATAAACAAAATCAATAATTATAAGGTCTATTTTAGTATAATAAATATGAAAAATTACGTAAATATATAGACGTTACTTTCGTTCATGTATCATAATTAAACGATATCGTTTAGGCGACCAGAACCTCTCTTACGAGCTCTCAACAATTATCGTTGCCCTCCACGACGGTTTTGGAGTTATTGATGATTCTCAATATAGGCTTCAAGTCCCTCGGCTCCACATTGACCTTGAGACCGTA
>JAYMSW010000466.1:0-22530 GCA_036897725.1 Erodium texanum | reverse complement strand
TCGATCGTGCTCCATGCAAGCATCGTCGTCGTGAAAGCCATCGGAAACCCGAACTTCATATTGTCACCCGCATCATAATACCCTCCCACCAGATTGATCTGCTCATAGGAAAAATATATATATACATAAACACCATCAACTTTCATTATTATTATAATAATAAAATACACCTGATAAATCTGTTTATAGTTCAATATATATATAAATATCAACTTTCATTATAATAATGATACAATGCTTTATTGTAATATATGTTATCGTCTGATTCAACTCAAATGTTTATGTCACATACCCCAACATCGTACCCGTCGTTGAGGCCAGAGTTACCACGCCATAAAACTCTCTGAGCAGAAGGCAATATTCCAGAACGTTGAGCCTCATAATATAGTAATGACTTAGTGAGAGCTGACCCATAATCTATGGAAGCAACTCCACCACCAATCAATCCAACCATGAACATCAACACTATCACTACACTTCTACAAGACATGGTTCTTGTGGGAGAGTCTCAATTACTAATACTACAACTACTAGAGAGTTTTTTTCTTCATACAGTTTGCAACGTTGTCTCAATCCATAGCAGGGTATTTATTGGGACAAATCAAATATTGGATACACTGATTTTTTTTTTTTTTTGTTGAATAATATTCAATGAATATTTTACATTGTCTTTTGGTAACTGGTGAGATCATAAAAATGGTAATGAAATCACTTCTCACATCTTTTATATATTTTCATAACAAAAATAAACAAATTAACTTCTTTATTAGGCGTAAAATGTAAAAATATGTCTTATTTGAATTCATTACATTTACTCTTAAACTGCGCATGGATGGTCATTGATCTAAGGACAACTATAAGGTTGAGTTATTAAAAAATATCATGATAGCCATGTGAAAAGGTGATATTGTCATTATTTAAGGACAACTATAAGGTCAGCTATTAAAAAAATCATGAATGTCATGCGAAAAGGTCATATTCATGTATGCGATTAAAAGTCTACATCCTTAGTTTTAGTTTGTTGAAAGAGGTTAATTTAAATCATGTAAGTGATTAAGAATAAAGGGTGCCCTGCTTCGAAACACACGGAGTATTAGGGTTTTAGAGTGCGGCTTTTGTGACGACGCAGGTTGAAGGAGCCATGGCAGGGTCGTCTATTGGGATGAGGCAATCGGACTTACAGTAGATGGCCGACAAGCTCTCAACGGTGACTCTCGAATCGGAGGAGGTTGTTCTGGAGGTAGAGGAAGAGAGCCTGCCGGAGGACGATGTCTAATTAGGGTTTGGGCTGGTGTGGAAGGTGCTTACACTGAGCCCCTTCAATATCTCGATCTTCAAAGAGATCATGACTGAGGCGTGGAAGATGTCTGGCTTGGTGATCAAATCTTTGGAGGACATTTCGTCTTTTTCTTCCCCTCGGAGAACCAGAAGAAGAGGATCCTGGCAATGAAGCTATAGGCTTTCCATCATTGTCTACTAGTATTGACGGAGCTCGACCCGATGGTGGAGGTTGGGAAGGTCCAGTTCCGATACACAAGTATGTGGATCCAATTATCGAATGTCCCGTTTCAAGGCATGACTTGAAGAGAGGGAGAGCTCCTCGGCAATCAAGTGGGGTGCTCAATCAGGTGGACTAAGTATGTGGATCCAATAACGCAGATTGATATCACTAAGCCTATTATGCGAGGTGTCTACCTTAAATTGAGTGGGATGGTCGAACCAATCTGGGTTCCTTGCAGGTATGAACGACATCCTTTGTTCTGCTTCACGTGTGGAATCATAGGTCACATGAGCACAGAGTGTAGGAAAGCGCCAGGAGCAGTGGCGCCCCCATCGCTCTGAGTCGAGGCATATCAAAAATATGGGGGTGGAGACCGGAAGTTTGGGGCCGATGGGCGGACGTCAAGGTTAGGGGAGCCTGAGCTCCTCGGGCAGCAGCGAGGTGCGAGACCATGTGTAGCAGGAGCAAGTTAGGACAATAGGGGTGTTCTGGGAGCCAGGGCCCAAGCAAGTGCAGGACCGGTCGAACATCAACATAAACCAGATTAGTCACTGTAATCAAATAAGCTCTAATTTCCCAAACAATTCAAAGGTTTTGCCAACCACAAGGGGAATTTTCACTCCTTGCAAGATGAAGTTACTGATGGAACCAGAGTGAAAATTAAAGCAAAAGCATTCCCTTTCATTTCATTACAACCATCTCATGGCCGCCAAAGCTACGCTCTTCTGTTTTAAGCCAGAAGCCCCACTTGTGCCACACATAACACCTCCAAATTATAGATTCAGATAATTTTTTAGGTCACAAAATATTGGAGCAAACAATATACAGAGTTACAGTGACTTGCCTGAGCTCCAAGAACCTGTTTCATCTGCAGCAGCAGTCTTTCCTGGCTTTTATGTGGTATCAAAACTTCATGTTTGACCCTTCAAGTTATGACTTTTTCTTTCTTGACTGCATTTGTTGACTTTTCAATCTCATTGCACTTCCTTTCTGGTGATCTCTCTTCATGGGTCTCACCTTGCACGTTCTTTTCATGCCGTTTCGTATACTAGATTTTTTGGGAAGCACTTTGAGCTTTGGATCTTCCAAAAACCCATGTGACTTCATCTCAGCATATAACTCCTTGGCCTTTCCAAACAACCTTGATGCTACTAGGCCTTGTATCAACATTGTGTAATGTGTAGAATCTGGCACCACTTCATATTGCTTTATTGCATCCCATATCTTCAGTGCATTCCCAGGCTGCTTCAATTTCAAATACTTTGTAAGAATCAGGAGCAGAGTATGCCCACTAGGACCTAAATCAGCTTGCTTCATTCGACTGAGAACCGCCAAAGTTCCATCATAGCTCTCACCTTCAAGAAACGAATGGTAGGTTTCAATAGTTGGGTCAAGATTCTCCTTCACCATTGCAGTCAATACCATCGTTGCCTCCTCTAGCTTGTTTGCTTCACATAGAGGACGGATCATTGAGTTGTAGGTTTCAGAATTTGGTTTCAAACCTCTCTCCTTCATGTTGTCCAGGATCTTGAGAGCTTCCTTAAAGCAATTCTCTAGAGTCAGGACATAAATCAAAGAATTGTAAACTTCAGTGCTCGGAACCCATCCCCTTTTCTTCATTTCATCGTATAGTCTCAGTGAGTCAAAAAGATTCCCAACCTTGGAGAAGCAGGAAATTATATGGGCATATGAAGTTGCATCTGGTGTTATACAGTATTCAGACATTTTTCTCCAAACTCTCTTTGCTTCAAGCAAATCAACAGATATGTTACACCAACCATTGAGAATAATGTTGAAGCTCTCAGTCTCCAACGGGAAGAACTTCTTGTTCACAAGCATAAACTCTTCAGCCTCTTCAATGTTTCCATATTTACAGAGAGCTTTCAGGAGAGTGTGCATTGCTCCTTCATCAGGGGTCATTTTCAACTTCTCCATGATACGGAATGTCTTTATAGCATTGCAAGGCGAATTAGCAGCAATATATCTGAAAAACAACAAATCAGGATAGAGCATGAACACCTACTTTTCAACATAAGCTCTATTTTACTCCCATTCTATTGGAAGTTATGCAACTAGTTCCTACTTGATTCATTCTACACCTATACTCAAGAAACAATTTCAAGATTCCAATCAATCTGTCGTATACATGTCCAAGTACAGAAAGTCCAGGAATTGTAAGAAAAACATGCATAATCACAAAATACAAACATTGAAGCCTGCAAATTCATAGAAACCAATCACATATAAATAAATCTTATAGATGTCAAGCAGGAATAGCTCAAGAAAATGAACATTTACATTATATAGACAACAGATACAGTCTCAGAATTTAAGAATGAAGAATATACTCAAATGACTCCACAAGAACAAAACTTAGCACCACATCTGCATTTCAAGCAATCAAGCAATATCAGCTTGACTAACTTAAGAGCATTCCCTCAATTCAGAACCAGGAATTCATACAGCAGAACACACTAGAGCACAAGTAAATCTGAACTATCTGATGAGAAAATGGCTGGAACTGAACTGAAAACGAAGCAGGAGTAAAGCCAGATCTTACCTGTCAATCATAATAAGCATCGTCTTCCGTGTATCCTTGGAGCGACGATGCAGGTCCCGAATCAAAGACCAAGCAGTTTTGAACTTTTTCCTGGTACCCAGGACCCATACCATCAAATTACACGCGTGTTCATCACTACAGCCCCATCTGTCGCCCCATTTGAAAACCAAAAACGCCATTCGCCACTTCTCTCTGAGTGCCCATATCGCCGAATGCACTAATTCTGGACTCGCCTTAATGCCAGATTCGTCAAGAGCGGCAAGAGCATCTGTTTCCGAGGGAAAATCAGCGACCCGTTCGAGCAGTTCGAGAAGTCGCGGATTGAGGGAATCACGGGTCTGGAAATGGGGCTTGGTGAAGTCAATTGGGTCGTAGTGATTTTGGGTTGAGAAGGGACGGCGAGCATAGAAATGGGAGATGCATAGAGGTGTTTGATGAAATGCCTCAAAGAGATTGTGTATTGGTTGTGACGGCGGAGAGGGTGGATTGGTGATGATCGGACGAAGAACCAGGGATAGCAAGAGATTGGGATGATCGATTCTCTTTTGCAGTCTTCGAGCAATAGCTAGGAATGCCATTAATGTCGAAAATGGCAAATTTATGGTTGGTTCAGCTCGTATGACTCGAGAGAATGGACACGGACTTGAACAATTTCCAAAATATTGGAAAACCATAATCTTTGTTTAGCTTGCAACCTTTTATCTAGTAACACTATACGTCGCCGTTTTAAGTGTCACATCTCCAGAGATCTGTTTAATAATTTATCCGAAGAGTTAATTTTGCCAACCAGTCATTGAATTTGGTATGTTGATCGAGATTCAAACTATCCTTAAAAAACAGTGCTTAGAGATGAAATTGAGGCGATAAAGCAATTTGAAATGGAATATTATAAAACCATAATGAAAAAACTTAGTATCAACAAATCTTCTTTTTTTCTCTCCTGGCTCTATGAAAGAAAGGCTCACTATTGAGCAGAGAAAATACAAAACTAAAGCTTAGACAGCCATAATTGGGCTGCTACAAAGAACTTAAGGCGAGTTTTTCTTCTCCCATTTTTATTCGTTGACCCTGTGAATACAAGAGTAGGCTTATCGAAGAACAAACAGCTTGTCTATCTTTCGACCCTCAAACTTCTGAATCATTTAGGAGCTGATGAAGAAAGGCGCTGACTCCGAGCCTTGTCTGCTTTTTCCAAGTAGTCTTGATGAGATCTATGCTTTGTTCCTGCAAGGAAAAAGGGATTTGTCAAATTCAATTAGTCTGAAAACAAACAGAACAGCAACATGTTTCCATATTGAGATACACAAGCACATATAAGCAAATGTCAACATAAGCTAGATTGATACTTCTATACCTATTCCAGACTTTGCAGATCAACACAATGAGCTCATCATTTACCACATCAGTAACTTGCTGTAAGCAATTTAAGACAACATTTGAGGTGTCTGTTACTGTTCTTCACCTTATATCAATTTGAGGTGTCTGTTACTGTTCTTCCATAGCATTGTAAGATGCTATTATGTCACATTATATGATCAACTTGCATTGCACAGTTATAGGTCTTTCAAGTTATCCAAAATAATGACACTAGGAAACTATGGAGAACGAAAGGAGAAAATTCAATTAAGCCTTTAATTTTTTGAACATAAAGTTGCCTGCCAGTAGTGGTACTGCTAATCTTCCTAGAATTTGGCAGTCTTAGCAAGGTGAAAGTTTTTAACATTTCACAGCCGATGAGAGAGGTACGTAGCATTTCATCAAACCTTGACAGATATTACAAAAACTTTAATATCATTGTTATTTTAGAAATATAGCATAGAAAATAGTAGTTTAATAGATATTAGATAGTTGTGTGGTTTGTCCAGAGGCAAAAGGCTACATCTTAATAAATGTACAAACTTGGGAGTTCCCTATGAATGAAATTAAAGAAGCGGTTTCTATCATTAGAAAACCATATATAAACACAGAACCAAAGAAAGCGTCATGGTAGTCATAGGTAATGAAGATACAGATGCAAAGAAAAGAAAACGGAAACTTTCGGTTCTAATAGAATAAAAAACCAAATACTAATGAATTATATTTTACAAAACAAAATTAAACCAAAATGGGGTACAGAGAAGCACCTCAATAGTTCCATAAGTAATGAAGATTTATGTGCAAGCAAAGTGTCACTGGAGTAAAGTATCTAGGTTTTTAAGACAGTGTGCATATAAGTTATACGCTATAATACATAAAAGCTATCTTCTCGCTTGTAAATTGCACATCTTTCCTAAGCTTTTAAACAACCAATAAATTTCGGTTGTGCTTGCAAAAGGATTTGGGAATCAACAGTTTGTGTATAGTTTAGCATCAGTTTGATTCCTACTCCCATTCCCTAATCAAAGGCAAACATTGACTCCAATTCTTAAAATAGGAAAGAACAAGTGTTTACCAAAGGGCAAATGCTGATGCTGCCAAAGAGATTACATAATTTGAATGCATCCAATTGAAAACTCATTCTATATGAACAGGTTTTCCCAATTGAAAATTCAAAAAGCCAAATCAAACGCCGCGAGAATCAGAAAACCTAAACCCTAATAAGTCCTCAATCCAACATTTTTTTTTTTGTTTTCCGGTAAGAGTCACTAGTCCAGCTGAAACAAAAAACTCTTTTTTTTTCCAGATCAAAGTAGTTTCATATCCTGTTACTGCAGTTTCTCGCCAACCAAACAAACCCACAGAATCCGAACATGTTAATCATAGAACTGAAAGGACCTTCGAACAAAAAAACAAAAAATTGAAGGAGCAGATAGGAGGGGGAGAATAAGAACCTCGATTCATGAGGTACCAAGGGATGCCGAAGATGACGCCAAAAATGGCGATGCCTGCGATGACATGCCTCTTCTCCCCACTGTATGCGTAGTACTCCAGCCTCCCCGAAATTTCCCCCGTACCCCGCTCCAGTCCCCAAAACCCCCGCCCGGAACCCGCCCCCTCCATTCCCTCCAACTCCGCTGGTTCCATTGGGTTTTGCCTCACTCGCCATATCTACCTTCGCGAACAACTTCCCTTCCCTTTCTCTCTCGGATTTTCCTCCTCTCTTCTATCGCGCTAGGCTGCCGACTATTCCTCGTAAGGTAGTGTTTGGCTGCTATGTTCTCAAAAGCCCTAGCCCGGGTACACGTAGCTCTATTAAGAGGTTCCTTGATAATTTCATAATTCTATCAAACTACTTTTTTTTTATATAAAAAACATCTATAAAACTATTTTGTGAAAAAAAAAAAATTTGAACTACTAATTTGTGAATTTTGAACTGATTATAATTTTTTTAATTATCATATGATATATTCGTACGTTTAGGTTTAAATACAAATCTCTTGTTAAAATAGAGATAAATAAACTGATCTAATCTAAGCCACTCATTTTTTAAATGCTGGAGTCATGATTTAAAACACTTACTCAATTTTTATTCTTTTATCAATTATCGTTTCGTTTGAACTCTGATTCACTTCGTTCCAGTATTAATATTTTTATTTTTTCGAGATCTACAAGACAAGACCAGTGAAGCATATATTTTAAAAAGGTTTAGGGTTAATGGTGTAGAGTCAGGGATTTATGGTCTATGGTTAGAGATTTAGGGTTATGGGTTTAGAGTTTATGATTTATGGTTTATGTTTTAGCGTTAAGGGTTAGTTTATATGGATTAGGGCGTGCGAGGTTAGGGTCTAATGTCTATAGTTTAGAGTTTAAGGTTTATGTTATAGGGACTAGGGTTTATGGGGTCATGGGTTAATGTTTAGGGTTGTAGTTTATGGTTTAATGTTTAGGGTTGTAGTTTATGGTTTAAAATATATGCTTCACCGGTCTTGTTTTGTAGATCTCGAGAAAAGAAAAATATTGGCGTTGGAACAAAATGAATCGGAGTTCAAACGAAGCGGGAATGAATAAAATAATAAAAATGGTGAAAATCGAATCATTATACCAAATCGTGACAAGTGGCACCATAAGCTTTGAATCAAAAATTTTATATTTTAGATTATATTTGTATTTGATATCAATAACAAGTGTCCATATAATTATAATGTGTTTGTATTTTCTCAAAAAAAAATGCTAAAACCATATTTAAACACTTGTTCTTGATCAGGATAATTAATTCAGTGATCAAGATAGTTATTTCACTCATAGTTATCATTTGTCTTTTATTTGATTTGTCGTGTCATCTAATCCAATCGATTAAAGGATCAATACTAATTACATAAATTGTTATTCTCGCCAAGTCCGTAAATATACTTAATAATTGATATATAACTTCACAGTTGATATATAATATATTAAAGAAAACACCATCTTGAATAAATTTGTACATTTTCTGCCATGTACTTAACTAAAAATACTGCATAGTTGTGTAGCACAGAATGTACATCTTACAAACAGAAATTGGAAATGAAACTAAAGTGAAAGAATTGGCTCAAAAACAGAGAGCTCATTTTCATCTTCCCTTCTACACAGTGAAGCACAGAACCAAATCAATCAATCAACAAAACAATTGTGAGTTTCTTCTCTGGCTTCACTTCAGTGCTATCAATCTCCCCCTTCAATCTATAGAGGCATGAGTCTTCTGTATTTGAAGAACCAGACAAATGCTGAAAATATGATGATCCCACATATTCCTGTAATTACAAGAACCCATTTGAACGCATTCGGGTCATCGAACAACGCTATTTCAAAGTTCATCCCGAAAATTCCCGCCACCACTCCAAAGATGGCAACAACAAAAGTGGCTGTGGTGAGAAGCAGCTCAAATTGGATCAGCTGGTTCCTAACATTATCCTGCCAGAGGAAAGAAGAGCATTTGATTTCAAGCGTCACCCACAAACCATTTTAGATATCAACACGGAACAATTCAAACACATACCAGTTGAATGTTGATGAAATCTTCTGTGTCATCAATGTATTCCTTCAACTGAAACAACATTAATGAAAAAAATTGATTAAGGTTTTTGCATTCATCTGAAAGAATGGTACATGTGATAATTGCAAAAAAGTACCAAGGTATTCACTTTTTGCAAACCGTAGCTCTCCTCTTTGATAATTGCAAAAAAAAAAAAAAACCACGAACCTGCTGGTTTCAAAATGACCGACCATTTACCCATTAAAAAAATAATAAGTAAAAAACAAAAAAATAAGAATTTTCATCTACCTTAATTTTCTTCCTCTTTGGGAAACTAAGAGAGGTGGAAATTCCAGATTTTTTTTTACTTCATATTTTTTAAAATTAAAATTTCAAGGGTAAAATCGTCATTTTGAAGAAAAAAATACGGTGTAACAAAAAGGCAAGTTCATGGCATTTTTTACAATTATCAAAGAAGAGGGCTACGCTTTGCAAAAAGTGAATACCGTGGGGTGCTTTTTGCAACTATCCCTAATAAAAATGGTAAGTACCGAAGTCAATTTGTTCAGGGTGCTGTCAATGACAACAAAGTAAGCTTCCAGCAACATTTCGAGCTCTTCAATGCTTCCTGTGACACTATCAGAACTTTTCATGCTATCATGCCGGCTTCTTGCAAGACTATAACTCTTCTCTAGTCTCCGGCTCTCTGGAGGTGAAGAAACAGGAGAAACTGGAGCAGAAGCAGAGAATGCACCATCACTTGATCTGTACCCAATCACTGATTGATCACCATAAATGGCTGATTCCATCCGGTTCTTTTTCTCACTGAGATACATTTCAGCCATGTCTCCATCATCGTCCATGAGTTGCTCTATCTCGTCCCTAACCTAAGATGAGTACAAGGAAAGATTGGAAACCATTTATTTGCATATAATAGAAGATTTTTAATACAATAGTGAGAGATACCTTTTGGACTCTGCGAGTTAAGGCAACTAGTCTGCTTTTCAGTCGGCGAACACGTTCCAAGTTTAATGTACTAATCTTTGATGTAAGTTCGTCTAGTAAGGGATATGCTTCAATTTCGAGTTCTGCTGCCTTTGGATAATTGCCAAAATGAAATGAGTAATGAGCTTGCTAAAGCAATCAACATCAATTAAGAATAGAAAATGTGGCAAGTAAACAAGTATAGCTTCAAAATAGCAAATTATTACTCCCTTTGTCCCAAAATAAGTACAGATGTCCCAAAACAAGTATTCATATATGCCACCTTGACTCTCCAATACACCCTTAAATATGGACCCTTACAACTAGGGAACGGGAACAGATGACCAAAAAGCCTTCCTCGGTGATATTAAAGGAACTAAGATAGGGAGTGGAGAGGAACCCAGAAAACTCTAGGTGCATAGAAAGTACTGAATATGGAGCCAATATCGAATAAATATAAAAGAAGGGTGTTAAATATAAAGGCTAGGTCAAACCCAACTAACAAGGTTGACTTTTTTTGTTGTGAAGCCCGACCCAATATATGTAACTCGTTTCACAAAAATAAAATCATTGAATCAGAGTTCGAAAATAATACATGGTATCGACGAAGTACAAATGCATAATACTAATATCTTGCAGCACAAGGGTTCACATTCTTACACCATTGGTTAGGTGAATGAGTGTGGATCTTGTCAGGATAAATCATTCTACCTTCATACCACTGCACAGTACATCTATCTAAAAATCATGACATAGACAGACAACTACTTCACAAACCTCTTCAAGATTCCAATACCCATGAGGAAGAGCTCAAAGGGTATTGAGAATGAATGCTTTCTTAATGTAAATTTTGTAAGGAATAGAGCTCTTTGCTAATATAAAATCCATAATCATGCATTAAAACAAAAGAGATAGTCTTTATAATGATAAAACTAAATTTAATGTTATTTTGCACGCACCTGTGAGTCAAGAAATGTACAAGCAGCTTCAAGAGCAACTTCAAGAGCTCTGAACTCAAAAGGCAAATAGTCAGGAGAGGTATTATTTCCATACACATTATCAAAGTTCCTGCTTCCTCTTCTCCTGCTTAAGTCTGAACCATCTGACTGCCAAACTTCACCTACCCCAGGAGTAGTCAACCGCCGTTGTAGCTCAACCACATACTGCAGCACATAGCTATCAAGGGAATTCAAGAGTAGCACCTCGTCTGCTGTGATGATACACCGAATCTGCTCAAGATTTACAACAATAGCCTTCTCTCTACCGAGGATTGTAGAGGGGTAAACAAATAAGGGATCAAGCAGTCTTAGATCACGAGCAGGAAGATCACAGCGGCGCATCATTGTGAACTTGTCCACCTCAATGACTTGGGAGTTTCCAGAAGTATCAACACGAATCCAAGACCGGAGGCCTTGACCACGCTTCTTCAGCCCTAGGACATCCACGCTTTGAAAAGGCTGGCGTCCAGAGGCAGATGGACGATTATACCCTTCTCTAACATTTATAGCGGATGCAGGTCTTTGTGAGAGTAGGCGCTCTTTCAGGTCCGCCATGTCAAATGAGCTCTAAATGCTGCATCAATGAACCAGACACGAGTATAAATAACTGAAATATTTTCAAGAGAACATAAGATATAAAATCTACCAAGCATGTCAAAAAGACAATCCCAAGGAACGGTAAAGCTTCACATGGTCTTTCTGTAGAGGGTCAGGCAAAACCTTACAATATGCTCTTGTCTTGTGCACCCGTTCACTAAGGAATTCAGTTTATAGTCTTGTTAAGGCAAACAAACTGCAAATCTTAGCTAGCCAAATCTTAGAAATATGTATCGATTATTATTAATATATATATGAAGTAGAAGTCTAGAAGCATGTGTTCGCCAGGAATGGGTAAGCACAAGTCGTGCCCATTAATGGAATTACAAATACTTCACATTCTATTGCGAGAAGCAATTGTGCCAATTGACTGAACACTTTCAGTCTGTCACATTATCTATCTCAAAGGAAATACTAAACTAAAAGACTGACATTTTTAGCATAAATTCATCCCCTTCCAATGGACTTCAACAAGTTACAGTGTTAACACAAATTCTTACTGTTAAACTTAAAATTGACAATTTATGGCATATATCTACTTAAAAGAGATAGAGAGAGAGAAGCATTAAAAGCACTTATAGGGGCGATATTGTGAACTGGCAATGCAAGGATCTGTTCAGAGCTGAGCTTCATAGCAAAACACCACCAAAGAAGTAAAATACAGCAAGGCAATACTTAATTTGTTCATCTCAACCTCAGCAATCCAAAAACAGCAGCAGATAAGAATTCTAATCCAAATTCACTCACTATTCTGCACAACCAAACAGGCCTTCCTCGCATACCATATCAGTACATACACAATCAACCCAAAATCAAAATTTCCCATTATTTACTTATCCACAATTCATCAGTTGAAAGACACCAAAATAACTACAAAATAAAGCACAGAATCGTATCTCACCAATAATGGAGAAGTTGGGTCGCCTTCGATGACTTGTCTGACGATGCAAACAAAGTTGAACAACAAATTGAATTGAGACCCGTGAAAAAAAAGCACAAAACAGGAGGAAAAAAAAACCTAAATTTGGAGCTTCAAGAAGAAACCAACCTGAAAGATGCGATCGAATAAGCAGAGCGGTGTCGTGAGAGACAGTATCTCTTCTGCAGAGAAGAGGCATGAAATTGATGAGTGAGAACTGAGAAGCAGAGAATCTCTAATTATCGATTTTTTTTTTTACTTTATTTCCTTGAATACTCAAATAATAATTAAAAAAAAAACTAAAATACGGTAAAAAAAAAAGTACGATTGTCAGTATTTATTGGAACATTTTCGAGATTCAAAACGATACTATGGTATTTTATGTGTTTTTTTGGTTTACATGCATGTTATTAGATGTAAATCAATTTTTTAAAATACACATATAAAACGTTTTCATTTATCTAATAATTTAATTTAAATCACAATAATTATAAAATTATGTTTAAATTTTTACTACTTCACAAATTCATACGACTCTAATTTGACTATATACAGATTTTACTAATAGATTCATGCATATAATCTATACATGGTACAATTATATTTTATAGGAAAGCAGATAAAAATCTCATTGACCAAACTGAAAATGAGAGGTCACAACTCACTTAAATATTAAGAAAATTTAAAGACCTTTTTTTCCTTACCATACACAATCGATACGTTTTTAGAATATTAATATTCCTCTTATTCCTTTCATTTTCTGCAACCAGTCCATGTGCTTAATATATATTTACGTAATGTAATCTTCCATTAATGGTGATATTAATTAATGTTCTCAGCTTTTTTCTTTTTCCGTAGAAGACAAGGCGGACACGTCATTACTCGCCGTTACTGTACATCAAATACATGTATGAACATGGAGCTGGAATTATGTGTAATATATTAAAATTATTGACAAAAAAATACAGTTCATACAATTGAACTAGAATTTGAATCATAACTGTCGTTTCAATTCAAATTATAGAATAAAATCAGAAGATAATAGATATCAAGACCAAAATTAATTATTGCAAATATATAAATCTATCGCATGCTAAAATCAAACATTGTTAGTAAAAATTTCATGTTAGGACAACACTATGGAGAAGTCAAACTCAGCCTTTCCTGTTCTCTTGGTCATCTTTCTTCTCTTCTCCAACGGTGAGTGTTACAGGGTTATAAAATATTATATTGATTATTTATATATAGTACATTATTTTTAATTTTAATATATTTGAAAGATTTCATTATCATTCTCACGACCTATGTTAACAAGCTAATGATTACTTGTGTTTGTAATCTTTCTATTTCCTTTTAATTTCTGATTTACATACGCATATAAACATTTTTCTTAGTCGATATACGAAACAAATATATGATTGAATTAGTATTTATAATTTTGGGTTTTGCAAGTGATTTTTGTTTTGTTTGACAAGTAGGTATGGCCATGGGAGAAGTATCGAGCAAATGCATGGATAAATTTACGCTGCCCAATTGCTATCTATTCTGCAAAATCGAATGCAAACTGCTATCTCCCATCAGTGAAGCTCATGGCTATTGTATCAACAGCCGCACGTGTTGTTGTAGCTGATTATTGTTGTGTGTAGATTATTACAACTAAGAAACAACTCAAATCAACCACAGTTGGTAATTTATATCATTGTATGTTAGGAATTCGTGATTTGACTTGTAATCTAAAAGTAAAAAAATGATAAACGCTTTGATTCGATCTATCATATAGATAATATAGTCTAGTTTTACTATCTTAAGCATCTATTTATAATTGCTTGGTCTTGTTTACAACATAAACTTTTGTATTTAGTAAAAAAATTTAATAGTAAAATATATCGAATATAATATGTCAAAATTATATGGCTCTACGTTTTATTTCTTCAAATTTGTTTAAAAGTAAAACGTATAAAAATATGTAATTTGTTCTATTAAACACGTATCATATATAATCTTTACTCGATTTATCTCATTTTTTGTATGGACAATTCTATAAACATAGGGTGAACGAGTCATTAATTAACACAAGTTGGGAAACTTTTTTTTTAAAAAAAGCTCTAACTTGATTTGGTCTGACTGTAGTCACAGACCATTTTGTGGGGGTAAACAACAGAGACAATTAAGTTATTTTTGTCTCAAAAATATATTAAAGTATTTTGTCAAAAATATTAAATTAGTAATTCGAGTATTTGTATAAAATAAAAAGGAAATGAGTGGATGGATTGTGGGAGTCTAGAAGCAGCATGAGACACAGTTCCGATCTCAGAACCAACAAAACCAACAACAGCCACTGGTTGTGGTTGTAGCTCTTATCCTACACCACCTTCCCCTGCTTATCATGCGCACCCTCACCCTGTCCTTCAGATTACCACCGCCGTCGCCATGCCTCGCCTCCTGCTCTTCCTCTCCTCCGTCTCTTACGTACCGCTCTAATTTCTTTGCCCCGTCCTGCTTTCTCTTCGGCTTCAGACCCACCAAGCGTTTTCATTTCCTCACTCCTTGCTCTTCGCTCAAACCGGCAAAGAAGAAGGAGAAGACTCTCCAGAAGACCAATGCTCCGCAGAGCTTGAGGTGGCTCTCCAGCTCCAAGAGTGGCGACGATGGCAAGAGCCCCAGAGACGGCGGTGATGGCTCCGACGGTGATTCGGCGGTTAAAGGCACCATTTTGGCGGGTATTTTGTTGTTGGGTGTTGTTGGAGGCTTTGCCTGTGCTGGGTATCTATACAAGGACCAAATCAACACCTTTTTGACACAGTTTTCGGATTTCATCGATGGTAATTTCTCCTTATCTTCTCCCATATCCAGGTGCTAGAATTTGTGAGCTTCTTGGGTTATTGATAGTTGCTTTCAGAATGGGGGATTGAAGAAATTGATTCTGTTAATTGGTCTTGGAATTCTGAGCTTGCTGAAGATTGTTTTTTTCCTCTTCAGAATCCACTTACCCATTTGAAATCCCATTTTTGTGTAACAATGGATTTCTGGTTCATTGTTGCTAGGATTTGTGTTATATTTTTTGTTGACTTTGTGTTTTAACTCACTCGCCACACCTGGATCCATTATGGCAATTGTATTACATTTCTGAATGAATGATTTAGAGAATTTGGAGATCAGTGTTTATTGTTATGTAGCTTCTGATTTCAATCATGCCATTGCAGACTTGCTAATAAAGTTCCATTTTGCTGATCAGGTAATGGCCCAGCTGGATATGCTCTATTTGTTGTGGTTTATGCAGGATTGGAGGTATGCTTTTATTTTATCCTCATTCTTCAGTATTTCACCGAGTTTCTTTTAATGAATTCATTTATTTGACTTGCTTATGCACTCCTCTTTGAAGAGTTCATAATAGGAAATACTTACTAGTAGTCTTAGTCTATAACACCTATACATGCTTGTTTTCATGCAAGTTACAAACTTTACTTGCCTTCATTGTTAAATCATCAGTCTAGGAACAATCTGTTCTCAGATTGTACACTCTACCGCCCATTCATGCTGCATTATGTTGTTCAATATATGAATAGACTTCATATTATATATGTAAATGTCTTCAGATATATAAGTTTTCTGAGATGAATTCCCCTTTCTTATTGTGCTGTTTGGAAAGAAATGTACATTTTGAATGTCCAAACAGATTTTATTTCTTCAGAAAATATAGAAAGAGGTGTATGCTAGTTATGCTTCTCTTTAACTGAATCTGCTTGCTTTATGTTGTACTAGATCCTTGCTATTCCAGCCATTCCACTGACCATGTCCGCTGGTCTTCTTTTTGGCTCATTGATCGGAACTATTATAGTCTCCATTAGTGGAACGGTGAGTTGTCATCTTGCAAGTTATATTAGTTTGACCAAAATTATAAACCATATGTGCTTTGTTTTCTAATATTCTTATCTTTTACCAGGTTGCTGCAAGTGTAGCCTTTTTAATAGCTCGATACTTTGCTCGGGAGCGTATTCTTAAAATGGTTGAAGGAAACAAAAAGTTTCTTGCAATCGACAAAGCAATTGGTGAAAATGGGTTCAGAGTCGTCACTCTCCTTCGATTAAGCCCTCTGCTTCCATTCTCTCTGGGGAATTATTTGTATGGACTGACATCTGTGAAGTTTGTTCCATACGTGTTGGGAAGGTCAGCTTCTTGTTTATTCTGTTCTAGTGCTTACTTGCAATGTTGGTATCTGTGTTTTCATTCAATGCAGTTTCCATTTTCACGAAGTGAAAATAAATTGCCATCATGCATTTACTGTTGTAATTATAAATCATTTTTGTACTTTTGCTTGGAAATTTTATGTTATGCGATAGGCAGAACTGCTGATATATTATAATGTATTGTATGATCTGATCATTGCTTATTTCGTTGACATATGCATAAGTTTTCAATGCTGAGGTTGTGTTTTATAATATCACTTATGTTTCTGATGAACAAAATTAAAACAGAAAAAGTCTTTCTAAATCACTCTTTGATTCAAATTCATCTGTTGATTATCATGCAGTTGGTTAGGAATGCTTCCTGGATCATGGGCTTATGTCAGTGCTGGTGCATTGGGGCGAGCTATTATTGTGAGTTCTGCTAACCTATATGTATCGTGTTGAAATCAGAATTTCACTATTATTCTTCCTACTCACTTTTGTTTGATTTGTTCTGAATACATCTGGAGCACAATCTCTACTCTAAGCCAAATTGAAGGGGCAGTGTGGCCTAAGGGTATAATTATACATGAAACAAAGGGCAAGGAACAAATATGAAAGCCAAACAATTTGGGCAATAAAATCCTAAAAAACTACTATTGACTGGATTGCCTGCTTCAATATTCCCGACCTCTGAAACAAAATAGGACTCAGAAAAGAGCTCTATTTGACCAGTCTAGTAGGCCATAATTTTGCGTAACTTGAAAATGACGTTCCCTATAAATACATGCATGTTCAGCGACAATCACCTAACCCGACTTTTCAAAGTCATCTATTCAGTTAAACACCAATCCCTCTTATGATTGAATTCCAAAAACAGTGCTCGAGTATAAACTGATAGGGTCAAGACCTGGTTTTCAATCTCTTGATAGTAGATAAAGTGATGACTAAAATCTGAAGGCAGGTATTAACCCCTCTAAAATATCCAAGAGAAAGATCATCAGCTTAAGATATTTTGCTGCTTCTGCATCTTATGTAATTGTTTATTCTTTGGGGCGTTTCAGCAAGAAGAATCCGGGGCTGGTTTACCAGGAGGAAATGGTCAATTGTTAACTCTTGGGATAGGACTGTTAGCCACAGCATTGGCCGCTGCTTATGTCACACAACTTGCAAAGGTGGCATTTAATATTTTGTTTTCTTTTAGATGACATTTTGCATTCTGCTCCTTTATTTAGAAATTAGTTTTTATCAATGCCAACCAAACATCTTAAATTGATGCAAAATATTTGCATATGAATGAACTCTACATGGCATTTCTTATGGATTCTCTTATGTTTTGGCGATAATCACATCAATACTCAGTCATAACTAATAAGAACTCGAGCATTCTTCTGATTAATTAGGGTGATTTTAGTTTCACATTAGTTCAAGGAGCCTGATAATCCATATATTTCTTTGTTCTCGAGTGGTTGGTTTATTTAATTTAATATACTCGAAAGTCTTGCTTATGTATTGTATTCTCGCCTTTTGTGATGCAGGATGCTGTAAAAGATATTGATGAGTAGACACCTCATAGTGTCATTGCTCCAACCATGGATGACAATATAAGTGTAATAGCAAGCCATCCATCCTATAAGGTGCAACAATGTTATCATGTAAATTTAGAAAAATCCGATTTAACCTAATCTAGGAAAATATTTGCTCATATTTTTCATTTTTGAATGTACCTTCGGTATTGTGCTACATATAGAAATGAGTATAGTTACATTCGAAACTCTTGTGTATAAGAGGATAAATATTGTTAAAGCTGATGTTGAAGGTCACATTGAGATTAATCTGCAAAACTTTGATTCCTGTCATCATTTATGCTCATCCATATAAAACCATGTGATGTTAGATAGGCGCTACAAACAACCACATTCTCATGAAAGGCTTTCTCGATCAAAGATTCAATTATGTAACCAGTACAAAGCTTGTAAGTATTGCAATGGCCTCTGCCTCTTCAGAAGAGATTGCTTACACTAACGTTCCTTGCCATGGCTGGGAAAAAAAAACTCTAATTCCTCCATCTGAACCAATGTTCACAACACAGATAAGCAGGGCTTCAACAAAGTTGAATGAACTCAATTTCTAACTCATGAGTCAGTTGATCTAAGAACCCATCTTAATTGCCAAATCCAAGAGTTGATGATCCCTATTGAACAATATATAGAGATTAACATGAGGGGTAGAAAAGGAAACTTGTCACCAAACACCACTGGATGCAAAACTTGACCCCATATTTCAACAACCAGAATACCGCTCAGATAAACTTTTTCCACCCAGCCGATAGCAAAGTGCCCTTTATTGGCAACCACAGTGGAGTGTCCCTTGGCCCCTAGTTGCTTGCCCTTCTTTGTTGCAGGTGCTGCTTCTTTACTTGCAACTCCCTCACTGAATTTTGCGCTGAAAGCTAACCACATGACAATGGAGGAAAATAGCAATAAAAGAACTTTAATTGGGTATTCTCGTGCTTCGAAGAGAAGTGGGAAGAGTGAGTAGCAGGAAACTGCACCAAAAAAAAACAATTATATGGTGGTATTAGAACAAAAATTAGAATGGCAATACAAAAATAATGAACTTTGTTACACAGATTCAATCCCATCTTAATTTTAATTGAGCTCCTTCCAAAGCCAATCTTGTTCAAGAATGATGACTACCATAATTCCTAACTCCCATACTCATTGTGTCAAAGGTTCCAAAAATCTGTTACTTTATTTTCGTCATTTAAAAGAGAGAACAATTTTAGATCTTGATCGTTTTTGACACTTTATATTACCATCTCACTCAAGGTTAGTATGTTGAGAATCCTACTTCAACCTACCCACAAAATACACTGCTTTGGCCATCAGGTCTGTTTTTTTTTACATTGCCAACCAAACCAAACCCAAGAAACACAGTACCAAGCTGCTCATTATCGTCAATCTGCTCAATTCACGTCTTTCCTGGGAATGGAAATTCTTGCAATTCAAGAAAAAGATCATCAGGTGTCCCGATACCAAAAACTGGTAGTGAGCTATGGCACACAAAACATGTCATGATATGTTCAGAAAAGAAAAATGAGGCATGAAGAGAGATATAAGAACTCCTGCATCTAATGAAAACAAAACCTTTCTTTCCCATTGAAGTTCTACAAAAACTATCAAAGCAATATTTACTCTACTTGATTATTGATATTATGTAAAGTAACAACATGGTTGATTGTTTCAGTTAAAGAAAATCCCAAACAGCAATAAAGCATACCTATTGACAGCAAGAAATAGTGTCTTGCATCCTCTGGACTTCTCACTGCTACAATAGCAAGTGGAATGAGAAAGTGTAGTGACGCTTTTTCATGGACATGCCACCCAAATAAGAAACCACAAGTGTAAGCATAGGCTATCCATCTAGCAATCAGCCCAGGTCGTGGATCTCTCCAAACCTTCATAAGACATGGCGCTATGGCAAGCAGGACCATTATGAAGGTTGTTAAGGGGGTAATCTGCAATTAAATTAAGTCAAAGATACAAAGATTAGGCAATGCCAAAGTCCTGCTGATGGAATTAAAGAATGCAATTTTTTTCTCAATCATCAGCACATCATAAATGTCGGGGTAAGAATTTTATGAACCAGGACATCGTAGATGGTAAAAAAACAGAATGACATCCCAGTATCCCACAAACTGCACATTACATCATCAAGGTTCAAGCAAGAAATAAAGCGCTGCAGTTTGGATGAGGCAAAAGTGTTGATCATCAAATGAGAAATAACAATTTAACAGTTCACACCCGGTTTATTAAGGGTGGCTGGTATCACACTAAGATCATCTGTCATTTCAGAATTACCTGAGGTAATACAGCAAAAGGTGAAGAATCCCCCACTAGCCCACCGGTAAATGAAGCTGCTGGTGCCTGGATGTTGAATCCAATTTTTCTCAATAAGAAATAGAGGCCTTTATCTAATATGATATAGAAAACCCAAAAATTTGGGGCCCAGTATGCATGGCAAAGTCCCCTGCCGAATGGAAACATGCGGCGGATGACTTGCTGAATCTGCAATATAAGAAATCAATTACTAAAGTGCTGGATAGACAGAACTGATAGTAATGGCCAGACAACTCATTCTTTTAACACCAAAATGGGTTCTTAGTTGAAACCATTAAAATCTTATGTAACCTTTTTTTTTTTTTTTTCTCTTGTTGATATAAGAAAGACAGAAGCATGCAAGCATAAGAACGGTTATATTCCATAAAACAGCATAACACTCCTTTATCTTTAAAGAGACCGCCAAATGTGCCATTGCATAACCAAGGAGCAGTCATAGCAAAAATCTATAAACACGAGATCATTCCTGCATGTAAAGTGAAGATGCACAAGTAGTGAAGAACTCATTTAACGAAAATTTGCAAATACAAGTGCTTTGTTGGGTAGAGATGTAAATTTCAACCAACCTATACTTTAATACTTATTTAGTGATAGCTAAAGAGGGGAGTACCAACACTAACTTCAACTTTTAAAAGACAAACAGTTCACTATTACCAGAGCATCATATGCAACTATTATACCAGTGGTGGAAACAATTGTTTGGAGGGAATTATTTTCGGAGCTTCAAAGGAGTAACACACACCAAACATATAACAGAACTCCTTTTCATGAACAGATACAAAAAAAAATCTAAACTTTATACATATAGACTCCTAGATTCAGAAGGCCTTTGATGTATCACAATAATTAATGCATAAACAGATCAAGTCAGTTAGCATTATGCACCATGTATATGAAACAAAGAGATAACATCATTAACACTGAGAAACGAAACTCAAATAGTAGCATAAAAATAAAAGGAATCACATTACCTCCCCATAATACACAAATGGACCATAAGCAGCTGCAAAAACAGCCACAACTACAGTTCCAATTTTACAAAGCCGCCAGAAACCCCTAATCAATCCTCCTTTCCAACAATAATGCCTCAACAAATAGATAAAATAGACTGGTGCAGCCACTGCAAACAAGTGCTTGAAACACAACAACATAGCAAACCAAAAGCCACCCATCAGATCCCTCCCTTCCTCCAAATACGAAATCGACAGTAACAAGAACCCCAGCAAAAACCCATTATACTGAAAATGTATATGATCCACAATCAACAACCCAGGCGACCAAACAATCAATACCCAAATGGCAAATCGGCCTTTGTAGTCCAAGAAATTACGGGTCAATCGGTGAACTCCAAATAAAAGCAACAAATCTGACAAGATCACTGTTACTCTTTGAAAGTAAACCACCGTGTCTGAGCTATAATTTTGACCTTCTATGAGGTGCACAATTCTGGGGTCAACGAGGTTGGCGGCAACGGAGAGGAAGCGCTCGAAGAAGGCAAATAATGGAGGGTAGTCGAGAGTCCATGGGCTGGACTCGTCGGAGTACCATTGAGAGAGAGGGAGAGAGTGCGTAATGGCGAGCCAGTTGCGGTGGACCTCGAAATCAGTGCTTCGATAGGAGGGGATGAGTAGGAGCTTGATGCAGGCAGCTAACGCGTAGAACCAGAGGAGTTGTAACACGGGTTTGTTGTGGTTTGGATCTTGGTGGAGTTTCGGTTTCGCCTCCATTTCTGCTCCCATCGAGCAAGGTGTGAGACTGAATAGAGAAACTGCGGAGAGAAAAGCGAATGCAGGACTCCCAATATTTTACATAGGGGTAAAATGGTAAATAGGAAGTCTCATTTAATTAAAAAAATAGTGGTAAAATAGAATGTTTTTTCCTTAATTGTGTCCTGATGACAAAATATCTTTAAGGGGCCTGTTTGTATATAAGAGTATTGGTAGTGTAGGCGACTGTTCTGTCGAATGTTTAGTCGAATTTTTTTTTTTTTTTTTTTTTTTTTTTTCACTATTTTTCAATTAAACAGTCTAAAG
>JAYMSW010000465.1:0-22555 GCA_036897725.1 Erodium texanum | reverse complement strand
CAAACCAGTATACAAGAGAATCACTGTTCATCTAAACACACTTGACTATTACAATTTAAATCATAAATCATAATTTGCAAAATTCTAAACAGGCGAAATGTTGAGCTTTCTCTCTTCCTTTGTACACACAAGACCCCAAGACCTATTCTGTGGGTTCGCATAGTTGGATTCGTACTGGGTTTGTGTTGTCTGGCTGTTAGTATACATTTGTTCTGTCTATCATTCTTATGTATGGTTATAAACTTTACGTCAGATTCCCATTTTTTTGCATTCATTTGCCCTGGCTGATAGATAGGATGTGCCGGGGTGTTGAGGCAACACTTAAGCTGAAGATGATGCCAATGAGGTAGTTCACTAGCCCTTCTTTATATATGTCGACAGGTCAGCTCGAACTGGCTGCTATTAAATAAAGGTCTTCCAGTTATGGCCTGGTTCTATGCTCTTCTTTCTGTAAAACTCGCAGGTGATTGTCCAACTTGTGCCATTATCCGATGTGCCGGGAGTGGACTTCATCGCAATTACCAAAAGGGGCGTCTGTCTTAGTTAAAGGTAGGCTGATAGAGAAGTGCTTTTCGGAATTCGAGTAAGTAACTTGGGCCAGAGATCCCCTTACTTATACAACGCGTAGATAGAATAGCTCATTCGGCAGGCACGGAAAGGATATTCCTTAGGATGGGGGAGTGAAGGCTGATACCAAGAAGGATTTCATTTAGGTAAGTAGCAACTAAGTCTATCCCATTACTGTAAGCTTAGATGAGGACTCCGTACCTAAAAAGAAGGATATCCGCTTGTTTTGTTGGTAAGGTTGAGGAAATAGAAAAGAAAAATGGAATAATGCGAGCGGAACCACTAAAAAAGGTGCTACATCCTTGTTTTCAATTGATCGATCAACATAATGGAATCTAGAACTCCCCTCCTCTCAATTACCAAAAGGAGATCTAATTGTTCAATTAGTCAATCCATCAAAGTAGGGCAGGTGAGAAGAGAGTCATGAGAAAGCCAATTAAAGAGAGAAAGACTCACTCATAGCAGCATTTTCTAAGCTAAGAGAGATACTCCGAGCTAGCAAGTTACTAATTACCAAGTCTAGTGCCAAGAGCTCACCTTTTTTTTGATAGGGTGATTTCATTAGCATTATTACGAGCAAAGAGATATATTTAAACATTAGTAGCTTATTCAATCCGATTGGCAATAGGATAAATAATAATGGAATAGGAAGAAAAGTACCTCCCTTAGTTCCCTTACTTAGGATAGGGTTCAATAGGACCCTTATTAGATAAAATAGACGAAGCTAAAGCGACTTCATATCATAGTGCTATCGTTCATTAGTACTCTTCCAACAAGGAAAGAGTGATATTCGAATGATAAAGATAAATTTGATCTTGATATGAGAGGGAAGCTTGCCATTAGACAAATAAGATGGTATTTCATACCTCACTCGTCACCCGAAAGGAGTCCATCTCTTTTTACCCTATTATTATACTAGATTGAGAAAAAGTGATCTCATAGGTGGATTCTTACTGAATACGAAGGAAGCTTAAGGTCTTTAGAGGACTTACTCCCCTTACTAGTGAAGGGGGTCTTTATTTAGAAGGGGAATCCTTGGCTTCGAAAGGCGATCAACCCTATCCCTCTTCGCTTTTGCTCGAGCATCTGAACCCTATAAAAGCGCCGGGTCATTGATTCAAACTTTCAATGTTGATTTATGTTCATTCGCTCTGATCGCAGCTATTGAAATGGCTGCGATCTTCCTAAACAGGAAAGGGAGAAGAGCTGCTAAGAGCATATGCCACGAATTACCTCTAAGAGAAATAGATTCCAACCCATTTGAGTGGTTGGGGCTCAGGAGCTTCCTTAAGCCATTTCCTTACTACCAATAGCACCGGATTGTATTCTCTAACAGCTTTGACCGGTACCTCTCTTCTACTAGCAATTCTTCGTGAAATCTGGGGCACCCTTACTCAACATAGGGCGTTGGATCCTTCCTAAATGAAAGAATTTACCAGGCTAAAAAAAAAGGGCCCCTAGATCAGCTAATCCGTAACTTCCTTCGCTGCCTTTCCAGCTTAACTGCATGGGATTCTATGCATTTTCTTCCTGAACTGCGGATTCTCTAGAAGCTCCCCAGTATATCTTAGAAGCATCCAAGAAACCGAGGGAGAACCCGTTCGTTCTTGCTGTTCTTTTTCATCAGCAAATGTGCCAAACAGGTGGGCTGGTGGTCTTTGAGTATTCTAAGTAGAAGATCCCAAGTAAGAATGAAGTCCTCTATAATAATGGGTCAAGGTTTTGATTAAGAGCACCTTTTTTTTTATATAGGGTTAGAAGCAGGCTCTTTTTGAGATGGGCCAAGGGAAATCTCTTTAGGAAAGCAAGTCCCATCGAGTTAGCTCGTGGAGTCAAGGAAGCAAGTCTGGGGATTGGTTCAGGGCAGGAAGATCTAGGCTAGGATTTCATACCACCTTAAGGTATGGATAACGGGTAGTTGCTTGTTGTTTTCTCGAAGCAAACCCATCTTTGGATAAAGCATCTTCTTCAATATTCGTCGGGGAGGATGTGGTTGAGTTAAAGATTTCAGGTACTTTAGAAAGCAGCTTGGGATAGAAGTAGTGGAGAATCCATTCCTTTTTTTAAGTAAAGGCCCGGCACTTTTAGAGTTGGGACTTCTCGATCAGCCTAAAATATCGGGGGGGCATTTAGGTAATTGAGTTCATCGCATTCCCTATCTTTTTCATTTTGACGAAGACCATAAAGTAAAGAAAGAAAAGTCAAGAAAGAGTCAGCCCAACATGGACAATGATAGACAGACCAAAGATTGCACATCACAGTCTAAGCATGCTTGCTTTGCGCACCGGCACAGCAGAATTAGAATCCTAATAAAGGGGGGGCCTTTACTTTAATAGTGTGAGTGACTCTTGGCTTACTGGGCTTTCTGTAACTAAGAAATGAGAATTGTTGACCCATATTCAGGCAACGAAAGTTTATTAAACTAACAATTTCACACTTATTTCACACTTAGAGATTTAGCTCGCCCTTTAATCTTATAGGAAGATCTTTTCCATGATGTCTAGAGAAAGCAGCTTTGAACATGACATTCGTCCCCACCCAAGGAAGCAGTGATCTTGAAGCCCTTGCTAGGAGCTACCTTTATAATGTTCTAATGACGGCTCACTACTAAAGAAGGTTCAGGCATGCTTCGACTTAGCCAGCTACCAAGTTCAACAGGATCCGCTAATTCATCTCTTGATCTGGTATTCCGCTTCTCATTCTAACTTTGCTCCATCCAATTCTGATTTATCATGCGCGCCTTACGTTATACTTTTATGCAATTATGAACTCCTCATCTCCAAGGGAACTTTATCGATTCCAACACAACTTTTCCTTTTGGAGCTGACGTAACAAACTACGCGAGCCTCCTGACGAAGCCAACAGAAATCCTATCCGAATAAGAAAAATAAAAGGCAGTTTCATTATGGTGGTATACCACCCGCCTATTCTGGAACTTCCAGTTCCAATCAAAGCATATAGATCCTTAAATGAATTTGTATGTATAGTTACTTCAGTCGGGCTTGTCCTTTCTCGAAAGCCTTTGGCTTCTTCTTCAATACTTTTGAGGCATGCCAGCTTCTTTTAATAGAAGGACCCCATGAGACAAGTCCCCCCGAGTTGAAGCTACGAGGATGCGATTTCAAAACATTGAGCACCTCATTTTCTTCTTCCACGAGTCCGTATAGAAGATGCCAAGTGGGAGCAAGATTATGCTCGATCGACTTCCCGAGAATGCTTGATTCTTGAAGGATCACCTCTCTGACCTCCTCCTTAGTGAGGCCTTTTTCCAGAACTACCATTGATTTGAAGACGAATATAGGGACTTAACCACCACAACTGTCCATCGGTTTTGGATTCAAAGACCCTCAAGCCAAGGGCCAAGATTATGAGTTTCCTGGAGACCAAGGGTTTCTATAAGATTTGTTTTTGTCGTTTGGATGGAGTCTTAGGCTTGGTGGTTCGTAAGGAATTTTGACTGATGATCATTGGTCTCTTGGGGACGAGTTCCGCAAATTCCTCATGTTTCATGCAAATATCTATCCTAATAAGTTGTTCACAAATATAAACATGCCGATAATAAGCCAAAAATGAGGGAGTTAGTTTTCTCCTTCTTTTATGAAGGCTACAAGCTTCTTTTCCAATACCCCAAGAATGTAGTTGGGTGACATGTTGACTTCCTTCATCAATTGATGAGTAAGGGGTGGTATAAAAACGGATCGAATCAATACCGCAGGTGTGGACCAAAAAGGAGAACGTGTTGTTGATGTTCTCCATAGAGAGACCTAGCATGGCTGCATTGGTCTTGAAGGCCACTTTGTAGATTTCACCTTCCTATCCCCACTCAACAAATATTTTTACTTTCTCCGTAAGTACTTCTTCAGTAATGGAAGAAATTGCTATCACATCACTGGTGAAATTGCATTTGTCTGCATGCAACTCTAGGTTTTTCAAGTACTGGATAGCCCTTGCAATATTGGCTTCATATTTCATGAAAGCTCTTGGCTTTTTCTTTAGTACTTTCTGAATATACTTTTGAGGCATGCCAGCTTCCTTCAAAAGAAGGACCTCACGAGACAAGTCTCCCGAGTTGAGGATGCGAGGATGAGATTTCAAAAGACTGAGCACCGCCTTTTCTTCTCCTATGAGTCCGCACAAAATATGCCAAATGAGAGCAAGGGTATGCTCGATCGACCTCTCGAGAATGCTTGATTCTTGAAGGATTACGTCTCTGACCTCCTCCTTAGTGAGGTAGTTGAGGCCTACGGAATTAGAGAAGCAGTATTGTGGGCGTAGGCGAATGCAGATATGAAGGCCATTATTGAGACTGATTATCAGTTGGTAGCACTAGCTATCAACCCGAGGAAGAAATGAGTTGGGATCTTAGGAGGTCTTATTTTTGATTGTATTTCTATAGTCTCAAAACTGACCGTTGTGAAGGTTTTCTTTATTCCACGCTCAACAAATTAGGTAGCGCATTTTATAGCTCGGAAGTCAATAATCTGGCATGACCAATACTGGTCTGAAAACATACACCCACCAGAACTAGATACTGTTCTTTTAACGGATCACTCCGCTTAATGAATATCTTCCTCTTTCTAAAAAAAAAAAATACATCAATCACGTTACTTTTTCTTCTATTTTCAACTATTTTATATATGCAATTTATGAAAATACCCTCAAACAAGTCTTTCTCAATTATCTCGGCGGAGAAGCACATTTTCCGTTGAAGAGAGTGGTTTCAATGGGAGATGAAGACCCGTGGCTTGCTCCGGACAAGCTCTACCATGTCCTCTTCTGCTTCTCCCTCACCATCCTCTTCTCCACTCTAGCGGCCCAGACCCGCTACCCTTTTATCCGCCGCCATTCTATCCGGGTCGGATCTATCTTCTCTCTCGCCGCTGGCGCCGCCAAAGAGGCCGCCGACCAGATCGGGTTCTTCAGGTCCGCCGGGGCCTCTTCCAGAGACGCCGTAGCGGATGTTGTCGGTGTCTTGATTGCTTCTCTCGCCCTTTCTCTTCGGAAGTACAAGGCACCGCCAGATCACGATTCGGGCCAGGTCCGAGGAATTTCGCTGGTTTGATCGGGCGGTGCAGCGCAATTCGTTCGTGGGTCGATCGATTCGTGAGGGGTTTTCGAGTGATCAGGTTAGTTCTGATTTTGCATATGATTTGTTGATATGAGAAATGGGAAATGGGAAAAAAAGCTCACTTTGATCATGGCCATTGCTACTATATATATGATATTGGCGAGTTTGCATATTTGTGTAATTGTATGCTTTTGTATTGAATTTGAATTTCTCATTTTGGGATATCTGTTCACTGTCTCTGTCATTTTAAAAATAGAAACAATTTATTTAGCTGATTGTTCATTATATTGCGAGGCACTGATGTTAATTTGATAGCTTTTGAGAATAGCAAGCACTTCGTCCCTAATGTTAAAAGAGTATCGTTTTATTAGGCTAGTACCAACATCTCGAGAGCATCTCATTTCATATGCAACCTGTTTGATGTTTTTCTTTTTCACTTGATAAGATGAATTTGACCTTGTTTGTATGTAAATTGAGAGTGAAAACTGGGTTATCTTGAAGTTGAGATCATCAGGAGGTTTGAGTTCATACAACTTCTGAAGTTTTCACTGTTCTGTTCTGGTCCGAAAGTATTTAAGAATCCTTGGGGTGATCTCTCTAAGATAATTTGATTAGGCCCATTATTGTGAAGCTTTGACTCCATTTAATTACTGTATTGTGCATCTGTACTCTGTCCCCGTCTTTGATAGTTGATTACAGCAAAATGGTGTGTGCAAGCTAGGTTCAAATGGGTAAAAGAGAGAACTACATTTCTCAGTTAACTTGCTCGTTTTATCTTAGACGTGGCCTTTTCATTTTATTCTATGAAACTCACTATATTCTTTCAACATGTTGAGATGGCAAGGAGGTCACTAAGATTGGTGTAGGAAATGATGGTTACTAATTTTAACTGAAGATGAATTGAATAATTGCAGTGCTTATCTACTCAACTCAGTTGTATCCTAGATTAAGATGTCTTCAAAGCCAAGGAAGAAACAGTCTTTCTATTTATAAGCTTGAATATTTGTTGTTGTTGTTCAACTTCTTTCTTAATTTATGATTGTTCATCGCAATGGCGTGTGAGTTTGACTAAAAACTACACTTCATATACTCTTGCAGGATGAGGAATTAGCACGGCTATAGGATGTGCTTGTGAAAGAGTAGGATCAAAAGCTGTTCTGATGCCGATCTCTACACATGGCAGAAGTATTAGGAACCTATACGAACATATTGAACCGGGATCGTTCAATGAGAGATGTGCAGCTTTATAGTCAAGAAATCATTGTCCAAATTTGTTGGGATCAGTTCTGTCCGTAAACATGATGAACTCAAGGTTCACTCTGTGGTCTTCATGAAATGTTGCCTCGTCTTTCTGCTCTCTTCTATGTACACTGTGACTCGTATTCCTGCAAAAGATGTGATTTTTTTCAGTGAGTCAGAAACTTGAAACATTCCCTTCTGTTATGGTGTAGACGGTATATGTCACGATCTCTCAATTGTTTATGCAGTTTGTAAAATGGATCAACATAGTGTATAACATTTTTTTTGTTTTGTTTTAAAATATGTATCATTTCAAATATATATAGTTATAAAATTATGCCGATATATTTTCGAGGATTCATACTCAAACTTGTTTTATAAACTTAAAATGTATTTATAACGATTTATAATATATTTTCAACTATTAGAACTCAAAGTTGCCTTATATAATAGTATTTTCAAGGACTTGAACTTAAAATTTGCATCATAAAATATATTTTGAAAGACTCGAATTCAAAACTCATGTCATCATACATAATTTTAAGGATTTGATCTCAAAATTATTAGTTGATTCATCTCAAAACATATGGCTAATAATGCTAAATTCAATTGAATGTCTTGCAAAAAAGTTATTTATAAATTATTTTAAATAGTCTTTTTTGTTTGAAAAATAAATATAGCAATAATATATAAATATTTTCATTTTTGAACGTTTAATTGAAAACGTGATTAGAAAAAAAAAAAATACGTTTTTCGCGGCAAAATATATTTCCCCGCTAAATAGCATTAAACCCTATAAACCACAGTCAAAGTCTTCGAGAACCTCTCAGTTCTTCTCAGGCACAAGTCTTAACCAGTAGCTATACAACTCTCAAATTCCCGATTTCCATTTAATCTCTGCTCTTATTTTCTGTTTGTTTCGCGAGAAAATATCTTATCGATAAGAGTTTTCACCTGGAAGAAAATACCTGCATTTTCAACCGTTTCTACGAACGATCCTTTGATTTTCTCCAGCTCGTCGATTTTCCCAGCTTGTTGCGACTGCAAAACTTCTATGTTTCATGATTTTGAAGAGTAAATTTGTATATTCAACATTGATTTCGTGTAGCAAGTGAACAAAACAGTGTTTCTCAGTAGTGGTAGCTGGAAATGTCGATTGACGGTAGCTTCAGGCTTGAATCTGCGCTGGAGAGGTTTCTCGCCAGTTGCCCCAAGCTCGGGTCTCTTCCTCAGTATGTTTCTCTCACAAGGAAGGTATGGTTTGCTGTTTGTGATCGATTTTGCTGTTTGGTTCTGAGATGATAGAAGCAAATGTAGCTTCAGATGATACTGAAATTACTGATTTACTGAAGCATATTTGTTGTTTTTGAATTTTTGTGTTGTTAGGGGAGTTTGGTTACAGAGGAAGAGGTGGTGAATTTGGTGGCGGAGCAGTTTGTGCATCCGAATTATACAATACCATTGGTTGGTTGTTTCAGACCAATTGCTAGGAAGATTGTTGATTTGCTGCATCTCGTGCCCAATTTGAGGTCTGTTTCAGAGGATGTGATGGATTGTGATGAGGCAGAAATCAATGTCATTGGGATCTATGCTCAAACTGGGAGGGGTTTGAATCTTCATGAGCTTGCTTGCCTGGCCTTCTGCCGCGCCCTTGATTTGGCTCCCTTTTTGTTGGGGTATGATTATTTACACACTATTTATATTTTCAAACATCACGAGTTAACATGCAATCTTGGAAAGTCTGTGATCACTGTCAAATGCTGCAGCTAATATTTATATACTTCTGCGTTCTGTGTATTATTGCCTTCATAATCAAATATGTGGGAATAAAACTTCAATTGACATGTGAATGAGAATACTAGGTTGTTGTGGTAACGACTTGCTGTAATAATTGAAACTTCCTTAATTTGCAGCATGCACATTTGGTGCAACTTCTTGAATTTGCAGCTTTAGAAAATGCTGGATGCTAGATAATTACTATTTGAAGTACAAAATTTCACTCAAGGAGCATTTATTTTCTATGCTAATGTGGGATAGATTTCTTTGTTTGCTTCTGCAGGTCAATACTAACTTATTTTGAATTTGCTCCACCTCCTTTTGAGCGTCTTTTGGTGAAAGGAACAGTTCTTGATCTGTCTGTCCAGGTAATTTAATTGCATTGCATTGATATATCTTATAGTTTTGTGTGTTTGCATGTGTTTTCATATTACAGTTCTACTTATTATCAGGTTGGAACTCAGCTATTACTAGCTGCCCGGACATCTTATCGATTCCTCATAACAGATTCTGAAGTTTTCTCTACACTTTGGGACTGGTCCTGTTTCTTGGAACTTGTAGATCAATCTTCCGATCTTGACTTGGGCAGTAGTGGTGAAATTAAGAAGAATATTGCTGACATAAAATGGTGTGGGATTCAGATACTGTCGATCATGTTACATTTGAGTGATAGAGCAGTTGCAAAATTTGGTGTTAAGTCCGAAGAAGCATTTGCATGTTTTTTACGGTTGGTTCTTATTACCATATTTCAGAATATTTGAGCAAATAATGATGTGCACAATTTACAGCATCTCTAAAATGTCACACCTTTATCATATTTAGCTGGCAGGAATTCTGTCATGATGTGTCGTTGGAAAAGGCTGGCATGTATATTGACACTACTAAACAAATGAAGTCGAACATTGTCAATGTGAACACTGATTTCAGTCATGAAAACTGTTTGCAATCTTTTGGCTTTGGTTCTCCGATCATATCTCGGTTCCATGAACCTGAACTGTCAGTTAAGAATCCGAGGCTGGAAATACGGTAGGGATATTCTTCACGCTTTAAAGTAAAATAAAACAATAGTGGGGGATCTAGTTGTGTTTTGTGCTGATCCTGCAGCTAGCTTCATTCATTTTCATTTGTGATTCACTACAGTTCTTTTTGGAATTTCATTTTGATATTAGGACCCTTCTGCAATTCAGGGATAAAAAATCTGATACTAATCCATTTGTACTAACATCAAGCTTGAGGAAGAGTTACAATATAGTCTTGTTGGCTGTGAGTCAGAAGTGGCCTGTGCTTCTGTATGGTCCTGCTAGCTCTGGGAAATCTGCATTGATAAGCAAGTTGGCTTCTGATAGTGGGAATCAAGGTATTCTTTTCTCCAGTTATATAAATATAAAGTTATTGCCAATTTGTAGTTCTGACTGGTCTGTGTGGAGATTCTGGTTTGAGAAACCTTCCTGATTTCTTATATTGTTTCAATCTTGATCAGACCTCTAATGCATTTAATACATGAAGTTTTATCATGATGAGTGCTTGATTATATGAAAGACCTTCAAACATTTAGGGAAAATAATGTTCTTCCATACAATGAGCTCATGTACATAGCATAAAGTAATCATGCCATCTTGCTGCTGGGATTTAGGTTATATCAATGTATACGCGTTTTCTTACAGTGTTGTTGTTGCTACTTACATGACCAAGTATCTTGTCTTTATTTGTCAAGACATCCGTATCTATTTGAAGGCACAAATATCTAATCTAATTGCACTGGGATTCGTCTCTCATCCTTGTTTCTTTGCATTCTGTCTCTTATATTTTCTGTAGTTCTATCTATTCACATGGATGATCAAATTGATGGAAAAACATTAATTGGAAGTTATGTTTGTACGGATCAACCTGGCGAATTTAGATGGCAACCTGGCTCTCTAGCCCAGGTTTGTTATTTTCTACACAATTATTAATTTACCACAACTTCCCTCATATTGGCTATGTGTATAGACTTCTTACTTATTTTTAATCTCTTCAAATTTTTTATTTATTTCCAGGCTGTTCAGAATGGATTCTGGGTTATCTTTGAGGATATTGACAAGGCATCCTCAGATGTGCAATCTATCTTGTTACCCTTGCTGGAAGGAGCAAGCTCTTTTGTAACTAATCAAGGGGAGGTATAATTATGTCCGGTTTATGAAAGCATACCAATTACACTATTCTATCAATATTATATCTGATCCAAATTCAGAACGCCGTAGGTTTATAACTATGATCCTTTGGAATAATATTTTTCTGTGAAACAAGTGCTGTTTTCTATCTAAAACAAGGAAAACGAAAATTTTGATAATCAAACACACATTATCATTTTCTTATCTGCTTTTGGTCTGGCATGAGAATGCGCACATTCTTTCTCATCTGTCAAGTTCATTTGCAAATAGATTCAAGGAACTATTTAAGGATTTGAAGCTTTTGCAGGAAATAAGGGTAGCAGAAAGTTTTAGACTGTTCGCCACTGTTTCAACTTACAAGCTTGATGCATCTCAGAGCACCAAAGGTTCGTACCAAAATCAAAATTAATAACCTTCCCTCATATTCTCAATCTCCCTCCTCATCGCTTACCATGATTATTAATCACCCATCATGCTATATAATACTTGCATACAATTATTTTATGGCTTTTGAAGTTTTCAATTTATGGTATATTACATAGAAAATTAAAATAAATAATATTTTTCATTAGTAATGGAGATTGCTGGTATCTTTTTCCAACACCTTGGGATTGACAGGTGCTGGTTCATCAGGTGCCCTTTGGAGGAGAATGATGATTGGACCACCAAGTGATGATGACTTGCAGGATATAATAAAAGCATGGTTTCCAAATTTGGAATGTCTTGCTGCAAAGCTCATAGGTAAACAACATCACATGTTATAAAATGCATGACTTAAGATTCATACATAAGAAGCAGTGATATCTTTTGCAGAGACATTTAGGAAGGTGAATTCTGCTTCACCACTCCAACCTGTGGCGTCTCAGCCCATAAATTCTACTTGCTTAAGTTTTCTCAGCAGATTCTCTCCAAGGTAATGAATTGTGTGTCTATCTTGCATGTAAAGGCGTAATGATCTTAGAACTGCATCATTTTGTAATTGCAGGGATCTCCTTAAATGGTGCAAGCGAATTGCAGGGTTAGGTTTCAGCTTCCTGGGAGATGGTTTGTCGGCTTATGAGTGTCATTGCATTTATCAAGAGGTATGATTTAGTGATAATGTGGACTACAAGATTTTGCTGTATATTTATATTATAGTATAAGATAATTGATATAATTTACTGATAGTTGACTGATTAAATACAATGAGAGACCCCTTTATATATGGAATTTACCTACACCGGAATAGGAAGCAAACTAGAAATAGGAAAGACATGGGCACCAAGCTTCCAAGTTTACTTGAAAACAATATCCTAATCAATTAGAAACTGTTCTATTAGTTCATAATAATTAGGTGAGCCCTTATTCTTTGGCTTCAGGCTGTAGATATATTTGCATCATTTTCGATATCTGTGGAAAAGCGGTTGATGACAATGAAGGACATTGCGAAGACATGGGCTGTTCCACTGGCTGCAGCACACTCCTTGTATCCTCATCATAAGCCCGTGATTCAGGTGTCTGTTAGTCCTATTAATGCCAGTAATGTGTCTGACCGGGCATGGTCTTCATTTTCTCATTTTTGAACTATACTGCAGGATTTGCCTTCAGAGTTACAAATTGGACGGATAACTTTACAGCACACTCAGGTCTGTAGAAGTGTTTGAAATTACCTCTCTTACCCCTTTTTGGTTTTATTCATGATCTTCAGTGATACTTTTCTGAGATTGGTGCAGATACATTCCCAGAAGCAGATTTTTGTTGGGATTAGGAGTTCTCTGCATGTACTTGAGAGGATTGCCTGCTGTGTTAAATACAATGAGCCTGTTCTCTTGGTTGGTGAAACTGGTACAGGGAAGACTACTCTTGTACAGTATCTAGCCACTAGACTTGGTCAGAGACTTACAGTTTTGGTGTGCTCTCTCTCTCTCTCATTGTAGTAAGATTTCTTTTGTTTGTGGTTTTTTTTTGTGTGAATAAGAATCATTCTTCTATACAGAACTTATGTCAGCAAAGTGACGTTGCCGATTTATTGGGTGGATTTAAACCTATGGATGCCTGGTTCATATGCATTTCCCTCTATAAGGACTTTGAGGCTCTGTTTTCTAAGACCTTCTCGCCGAAGGTTTTCCTTGCATCTAAGATACTTCTTTATTTCTGGTTTAACCATTTATTGCTGTCTGCACCTAACTAATATATTCTATGATGATATGCAGGTCAGTGATGCTTTTCTTTCTCGCTTGCAGAAGCATTTGGAAGAAAAGAATTGGAAATTGCTATTAAGCGGTTTTCAGAAAGCTATTGATTCTTTTCAGAAATCTGTTGAAATGTCAAAGTCAGAATCTGGTGAGAAGCGGAAGAAACCTCTAAGCAAAGAGAAGATGAAGGCATGGGATAACTTCTCTACCAGACTTAAAAATACACATAGGCAAGTTGATGCTTCATCTGGAATGGTATTCTCATTTGTAGAAGGAGCCTTTATTACTGCACTTAGGAACGGGGAATGGATTTTGCTTGATGAAGTGAATTTGGCTCCTCCAGAAACCTTGCAGAGAATTGCTGGTGTCCTTGAAGGAGAGAATAGTTCACTTTGTTTAGCTGAAAGAGGGGATGCCAATTATATTTGCAGAAATCCCAATTTCCGTATTTTTGCATGCATGAACCCAGCAACTGATTCTGGGAAGCGAGATTTGCCTTACTCGTTAAGGAGCAGGTTTACAGAGTTCTTTGTTGATGATGTTTTGGATGATGAAGATTTGACTCTGTTTATCAATCAATTTATGAATTATGGGCAATCTAGTAGAGAACTGGTGAATAAAATAGTGTGTTTCTATAAAGCAACCAAAAAAGACTCAGGGGAAAGGTTGCAGGATGGGGCCAATCAGAAGCCACAGTACAGTTTAAGGTCTCTTTATCGTGCACTAGAGTACGCAAGGGAAGCAACTAAAAAATTTAAATTTCAAAAAGCAATTTATGATGGATTTTATATGTTTTTTCTCTCATTGTTGGATAGACCCAGTGCTAAAATAATGAATCAAATGATATTGTCATATCTGCTGGGAGGAAAGTTGCCTCAGGATTTACCTTTTGATCGATACCTAAGTGTACAAGACTATAAGTATAATGCTTTCTCAGAGAATTATGTCCTTACCAAGACTGTTAGGGAGCATCTTAAAAACTTATCACGTGCTATTTTTATAAAAAGATATCCAGTTCTCTTACAGGGGCCTACATCAAGTGGGAAAACTAGCCTTGTACAGTATCTTGCTGCCATAACTGGTCATGAGTTTGTGAGAATCAATAATCATGAATTCACAGATTTGCAGGAATACTTAGGTTCTTATGTAACTGATGCATGTGGGAAGCTTGTATTTCATGAAGGTGTTCTTGTCAAGGCAGTGAGGAATGGTTATTGGATTGTACTGGATGAGCTTAACTTGGCCCCATCTGATGTGCTTGAAGCATTGAACCGATTGCTGGATGATAACAGAGAGCTTTATGTGCCCGAACTTGATGAGACTGTTCGAGCACATGATGATTTTATGCTTTTTGCTACACAAAATCCACCTACCTTTTATGGTGGGCGTAAAATGCTTTCTCGAGCTTTTCGCAACCGGTTTGTGGAGATTCATGTTGATGAAATACCAGAAGAGGAGTTGAGCACAATAATAGAGGGTAGGTGTAAAATCCCAAAAAGCCATACCGTGAAGATGGTTGAAGTTATGAAGGATTTGCAGCTGTGCAGGCAGAGTAGCAAAGTATTTGCTGGAAAACATGGATTCATAACTCCTCGGGACTTGTTTCGTTGGGCTGATCGTTCCTTGGGGAATTCTCACCATACTGAGAAATTTTCTTATGAAGATTTGGCTAGAGATGGTTATTATCTTTTGGCAGAAAGGCTGAGGGATGACAGCGAGAAAACTGTGGTTCAAGAAGTTTTGGAGAGACATCTCCACGTTAAACTTATCAAAGAAGAAATGTACATGCAGGTATGGTGCTTCTCTTTTTACTCCATGTTAGGGATGTGTCTTCTATCTTATTCTATAGTTTTGATGTTTGTTTTCCTTCTATTGATGAGTTGTGTACTGGCACTATGCTATATCCTTGGTAAATACAATCTCTTGAATTTTTGATGTTGTGTTTAGTATCAAAACCTTTTCACAAATGATTCTTTGTTATTAATGTCATTTTTCTATTGTCTACTTGATTCTTAATTGTTTTTATTGTAATAATTAGTTGATTGCTCAAGTTACTTAATTAGAATTAATTGAAACATTACATTGTAGTTGTAAATGTTGGAAACACTGACTTGGCTACTTTGCAGGTACATTAGCTAGTTACAGTATGTTTCATGCCGATAACATTCTGGATGAAGATCTTATCTTTTCTTACTTATGATTGAATTCTACGTTCTGGACTACTAGCCAGAGTTTTCTTTATTCCATTATTTTACTCCTGGATTTGCTGGGAACTATTTCAATGTAGCAGCTTATAATTTTAATTACTGATATTTTAGTTATTGATTAATAAGTGGACGTTCCTAAAACTGTTATCTTCATTTTTTTTTATTATGTGCGGTTGTCTTCATTTTTTGATCAGCACCTAATACTGTTAGTAATAATATTTATTTTCTTAAATATCAGGAATCAGTTGGGCTGGACCTTGTATTGAACTTGGGTAATCATGCTGGAGTTGCCAAGGCTCTTGGGAAGTATGTATTCCAACTCTTGGTGCTGATATCTTGTGCTAAATGTAAAGAATATAGGATACAACCAAAATACCTGCATGTGTATAGAACTACTGATTCATCACTCATAAAAATCTGTTTTATTGCAGTGTCATCTGGACAAGAAGTATGCTGAGATTGTACTTTCTTGTTCATCGTTGTTACCAGTTGCGCGAGCCTGTGCTCCTGGTCGGTGAAACTGGGGGAGGGAAGACTACTGTCTGTCAATTATTGAGTATAATTTTGGACTTAGAACTACACATTCTGAATTGCCACCACTACACAGAAACATCTGATTTTATTGGGGTTTGACATCTTTTAACACCTTATGGCATTATCTTTTGGTTCATTCATTGCTCCAATCATTCCAAGTGGTTAAACTCTGTTTGCATCACTCTTTCACAGGGGTTCTATCCTATCCGTGAGAGATCTAAATTGATGTCAGAGTATAAGTATCAGATTGAACAACTGAAGCTGTCAAAGGCTATTGCCTGTTTTCCTACTCCATATGTTAGTTTTTCCTTTTCTATTTTGTTCAATGAAGTTCTGAAACAATATGATACATAAGATGCTTGACTTTGTTGCTCTTGCATTTTTTTTATTGTAGACAATTTCTACAGATATTGGTCAAGCTTCTTCAACTCTTGATCAGCTGAATATAATCATAAACAGTTACAAGCAAGGTCTGGTCTCATCTCCTGATGTCACTTTACAAGATCTTGATAGCTTTGAGCAAATGAAGACAGGTCTTTCTCAGCTGCACCATAAGTGGCAGATGATTTTTATGTGGAACGATGGGCCTCTTGTGCAAGCAATGAAGGCTGGACATCTATTTCTTGTTGATGAAATATCTTTGGCTGATGATAGTGTACTTGAAAGATTAAACAGTGTCCTGGAGCCTGAAAGAAAACTGGTCAGTTATCCTCTCATGTAGATTGTGTCTTGCATGAAGAGTACATTTTATCATATTATCTGATACCACTAGCTTTAGTTTTTATATGTCAAGGGGAAAGGTTTTATTTGGTACTACTTTCTTATACTTGCTTGCTTTTTAATATCATGCTTTCGATCTAACCCACAGTTAAGTAACTTTGTTTTTAGTGTCAAACTAGTTAGAACTTAGAGCAAACAATTAGAACTTCTGTGGTTTTGTTCTGTTGGTAGTTATGCTTAGCTATGTGCTAGTTTCTTGTGTAGTTTGATGGGCCATGCCTTGTTTTCTTGAGAATTTGGTAGTTGCTAGTCACTTCAGAGTTGATTTGTCTCCCTGGGAAGTTGGAACTAATTTATAACCTGTGTGATTATTCCAAATAAATGTAGTGTTTGAATATGTCCAAGAACTTTGAAACCTGGGGAAGTTCCAAATGTCACATTGGTTCTTAATATAGGCAGGTTACTTTTTCGTTTTAATGAACTGCCACAGCTTATTTTTTCTTCATGTTGGATTGCCATCTTTTTCTTTTATATTTATTCTTCCCATCATGTTCTGTTTCCTTTTGCAGTCACTGGCTGAGAAAGGGGGACCTGTTCTGGAAAAAATTACTGCTCACCCAAACTTTCTTATTCTTGCGACAATGAATCCTGGTGGTGATTACGGCAAGAAGGAACTATCTCCTGCTCTTCGTAATCGATTTACTGAGATATGGGTTCCTTCTGTTTGGGATTCCAATGAACTTAGAAGTATGGCTTTGGGGAGGTATGTGAGTCCTTGATAAAACACTTTAACTGAGGTATTTTAGTTAGGTGAATTTTTACTCACTATCCTCTTATTCATTGTTCTATTTAGATTTTCCAATCCAGATCTGTCACGCTTTGTGGATATAATGATAAGTTTCTGGGAAGTGAGTTCTGTTTCAATTTACTCAATAACTGCAAATTTTGTATAATGGTATATTAAGGATTATTGCAACTGCAATATTTGATTTTTCTTTCCTTCTTAACCTGGTTCTATGTTTACTGGTGAGTTTTAGATGATTTATGGTTCTTGTGCTTGTGAAGTCTGATGCATGTGGCTTTTACTAATTGTTCTATGCAGTGGTTTAACCAGTTGCAAATAGGAAGAATGCTTACCGTTAGAGATCTCTTGTCTTGGGTTGATTTTATTAATGCAACTGAAAAACGTTTAGGACCCGAGTGCGCATTTCTTCATGGGGGTTTCCTTTGTTTGCTCGATGGACTAAGCCTAGGTATGATTGTGCTTTACTATAGATTTTATTTCGTTATTGTAACCTTTATGTTTGGTTTGGAGAATGTGTTTTATATTTACTGAAGCTTTCTTGTCATTGTGCTTCTTCATCATTTACAGTATCTTATATTGAATTTGTTTTACAGGAACTGGTATTTCTAAAACTGATGCTGGTAATTTAAGGAAGAGGTGCTTGTATTTTCTTTCAGAGAAACTCAAGGTTTGTTTTCTTTTATTCATTAGTATATAGTCTCACGTCAAATAAAAAGAGAAAAAAAGAGCTAAATATGAAGGGAAGAGTCAAACCCAACCATAAAGTTGACCTTTTAGTTATGGAGCCCAACCCGATAGATGTAGATCGATTTGAAGTGCTTAAGTTTCTTACCTTCTACTGTTACAGTTGGATAATCCCAGTTGCTGTTACTCAAGTCTCTCAAGAATAGAGAATTATGGTTGGGCAGGCCTTGGAACAAATGCAGATGTATCTTACAGTGATGATATGCAGTTTGACAATATGATTGGGATCAATCCATTTTATATTGAAAAGGGTACTCTTTTTTCCTTCTTTTTTTATAGTTTTTTTGTTATGGTCTATTGAATCATATCTTTTTTACTACATTAAACTAGTTGAGGCCTTTAGCCATCAACTGGAGCTTTTGGGGTTTAATGGATTTATTCCAAAAACTCCCAAAGAAATGAAGGATATGAACTTGTACTGTTACTATACCTTTTTTACCCTCAAAATCATTCTTATCCTTTCCCCCATTCAAGTGTCCCACAATGGAAGAATGTGGGTTTAGTGACCACTGGAGGCCTATCCACCCATCAACTGGAGTTTTTGGGTTGAATAGGGCTTTAACACCTCTATCTTCCATACATAGATTGCCATATTGGGATATGGTGAAGTGTCCTACAGCAGAAGTGTGTAGAACTTGAGAATGCTTGATAGACTACTTCTTGCATACAGGTAAAGAACACTGTGTTGTTGGGGGATTTGAGTTTTTGGCACCGACCACTCGCAGAAATGCCTTGCGGTTACTGCGCGCCATGCAACTTCCCAAGCCAGGTATGTACCATCATCGCTAACAGTTCTTCTTCCTCAGTTCCTGTATTCTGAAGTGGCCTTGCTTGTGTTTTTGGATACTTTATATGTAATATATTATATGCTATGTTTTCCAGTTTTACTAGAAGGTAGTCCAGGAGTTGGGAAAACAAGTTTAATTGTTTCCTGGGGAAAATTTTCTGGGCATAAAGTTGTTCGTATAAACCTATCTGAGCAAGTAAGTGATACCAATCTTTGCTTTTCTACTATATTCACATTATTCTGTTCAATATATATGTTTCTATTTTGTTTTCTTATTCCCTCTACATAACATAATGGCTTTGTTGATTTGAACTCAATTGTGTATCTGCTATAGACTGACATAATGGATTTGTTGGGGTCGGACCTCCCTGTTGAAAGTGACAATGGAATGAAGTTTGCCTGGTCTGATGGAATTCTGTTGCAGGTTAAGTTGGTTATCTTACTTTATATTTCAGTTTAATTTTTTATATTTTTTTATCATTGATTTGCTTGGACCTATACTGAATTCCACTTCTGTTATGAAGGCATTAAAGGAGGGCTGTTGGGTTTTGCTTGATGAGCTCAATCTTGCACCACAATCTGTCTTAGAGGTGTTCTTACAAACATTCATCAATTCTTCCTATTCTTGCAATTGCTTCTGCAGATCTCTGTTATTAGAATTTTTGTCCTGTATTTCAGAGCAAGAGATTTGTATTAACCAATATTTATATGTTAGGGACTTAATGCTCTTCTTGATCACCGAGCTGAGGTTTTCATTCCTGAGCTAGGCTGTACTTTTAGGTGTCCATCATCTTTCAGAATTTTTGCATGTCAAAACCCCTCCAACCAAGGTGGTGGCAGAAAGTGTCTTCCTAAATCCTTCCTCAACCGTTTCATCAAGGTCGGTTTCCTTATTATGATTGTTGATGATTAACATCTGTGGACATGGTGATGATTAAGTTTAGAAGAGTTTGCATCAACTAATTGTGGCATTGTTAATGGTTCAGGTTTATGTGGATGAGCTAGTTGATGATGATTATCTTTTCATATGTCGCTCACTTTATCCATCTATACCAAGGAGTCTACTATCTAAACTGATTTTATTTAACAAAAGATTGCATGAAGAGACCGTGTTATACCATAAGTTTGCTCATGATGGTTCACCCTGGGAGTTTAATCTGCGAGATGTAATTAGGTCATGTGAGATGATACTAGGTATGTTCTGTTTTCTTTCCATCTTTAAGCTGTTAGCATGATTAACACAGCAAAGCTGGTTTCCTAAGATCGTGCTGTCTTAAATTTAGGTGTACCTGAGAAGTCAAAAACTGATTGCTTCCTTAACATTCTGTATGTCCAGAGAATGCGTACAGCCACCGACCGAAAAGAGGTCTTACGGATCTATGAAGAAGTTTTTGAGGTGAAGCCATTTATAAACCCTTCCCCTCAGATGCAGCTAACTCCACAGTACGTAACTGTTGGGAACTCTTCCATCAAGAGGAATTGTTCTAGGTCATCTAGAATCACAAGTGATAAATTGAAAATCATGCCTGGAGTTCGTCAAAGCCTAGAAGCTGCTATGCATTGTGTACAACATCAATGGTTGTGCATCTTGATTGGTCCATCATCCTCTGGCAAGACATCACTGATAAGATTACTTTCACAACTCTCCGGTAATAAGTTAAATGAATTAAATCTCTCTTCTGCAACGGATGTTTCTGAATTACTTGGATGCTTTGAGCAATATAGTGCCTATCGTGAATTTAGGTATATTGTCTCTGAAGTTAAGTGCTACATGAACGAGTACTGCAGTTTGCAATTGGACTCTCCAATACTCATTGGTGAAAAGAAAGATTTATTTGGGCAGTGGCTGACTTTCTTATCTAACATGGATTATGGTCCTGTGTCAAGTTTTGCATCTATGCATGCTGATAAAGGGAAGTTCATTGCCAAATCTCTGTGTTTCCTACTTGAGATCATCGAAAAACTAAATTTTGTTCGGGAGAAATTTGATTTACCAGTTTCTTGGTCAAGCAAGGAACTCAATAAAATCAAGAACACAATCTCGAATTTGCTAGAAGATTTCCAGAGTAAGCAATTTCCAGCGAAGTTTGTTTGGGTTATTGGGTTACTGATAAAAGCCTTAAAGAATGGAGAATGGATTGTTCTTGAGAATGCAAATCTTTGCAATCCATCAGTAAGTGGAGTTATTTTTTAATGTAGTGCTTGCTTGATATCCTGATTTTGCTTTTATTGTGGTTTCCATAGCATGAACTATATTTGTCACTACTTTTTATCTACCTATATGACTCATATTTATTTATTTAAATATTTCATCATTTTTACCTGTAGGTTCTTGATAGAATCAATTCTCTGGTGGAGCCATGTGGATCAGTAACTGTTAATGAATGTGGAACTGTTGATGGGGAACCAGTTGTGATGCACCCACACCCAAATTTTCGAATATTCCTCACTGTTAATCCAACCTTTGGTGAACTGTCCCGGGCAATGCGAAACAGGGGAGTTGAAATTTTCTTGATGCCACCATATTGGCTATTTGAAGAGGGAAACAAATGCAGTTGTGAAGATTTTGAACTGAAAGATGTGAAAAGATTTCTTGTTGAATCAGGTATACCTGTCGGTAAATTGGTTTCTTCAATGGCAGAAGCACATTTATATGCTAAAACTGAAGGTTTACGGCTCAGTGTCCATTTGTCTTATCTGGAGTTAGGACATTGGGTGCAGCTGTTCCAACAGCTTATTGTTAATGGAAATCAACCTATATGGAGCCTTCACGTAAGTTGGGAGCATATTTATATCTCTTCTTTAGGTGAAGCTGAGGGATGGGCTATTGTCAATAATGCAAAATGTACTTATTTATCTGACACCGAATTATCTAAACCAGACTCATCATGGGGATATTCTTTGTGCTTACCTGGTGGGTGGCCAATGCCATTGAAGTTAAGAGATCTCATATGCTACTCGAGAGAAGCTTCTGTCATACAAAAATGTTCATATCTTGGCTTCTTGGGAGCTCAATATGCATCTTGCAAACTAGCTACTGCCAGGAATTTCTTTTCTGTGTACAAAGCCCGTGCTAGTAGTTATGCAGGTGCAAACATGATGGATATGAGTTCGTTCCATGAAATCATGCATGCTAAGGCTTCAGCTGGGTTAAATTCAGATTTTGATCAAAATATAGACTCCAAGTCGGCATTAGGTGACAAGATGTTATTTGCTGCCAACTGGACAATTGAACAGGTCTCTCAAAGTGATCTGAACCTGTATCTTTTATGGTTTAGCTGGTTTGGGACTCAATTGGATCCCTTCTGCAATTTTTTCAAATCTTTCTCAAGTTTACTTGAAGAAGAACTTGAGCACCCTATCTGGAAATGCATTCATGATTGCCGCAGAGAGTGTAAATATCTTATGAATGTAGATCAAGACAATTTCCCAATGCTTTCACTGGACTTAGATGAGCTACCCGCTTCAGATAAGAGGTTGAAAATGTCTAGCCAAGTTCTCTGCAGGGCAATTGACTGCATTGGTCTGCTAAGGCTGAGTTTTCAGCAGTGGAGTGCTGAGAGAATGCATGACTATAGTGATGCAACTCAGTGTTACAAACCAATGTTGAAATCTCTGCAAGTTTTAGAGAAGAACATCCTTGATGTGATTGTTAGCTCTCCTTCGTTTGATCTACTACTTCATTTATACACTAACCTTCTTGACAATCACATATCATTTTGGAAATGTGTTGCTCTACTCCAGTGTAAGGACTTGCCCATTTCCTGGCGTTCTTTGATGAAAC
>JAYMSW010000464.1:0-22560 GCA_036897725.1 Erodium texanum | reverse complement strand
ACAACAAAGAGTTTGTGTTTTTTTTAGCGTGGATTTGATGAAGAAGAAAGGGAAGAGTCATGGAAGTGGACACAACAATCACAAATCCAAACCCAAACACAACCCGAAATCTCCATCTCTGTCTCCACAAGCTCCTTTTCCTAAAGTTGCTCCATTGCCTCCTCCTACTCAGCCAGATGACAATCCTCCAACTCAACAAGCTACTATCTTCAATGTCCTGAGTTATGGTGCAAAAGGTGATGGACAGACCGATGACACAAAGGTGACTTCTCTCTTCTTGTTAAGCTCCTGCTCTGTAACGATAAAGAAACAGAGTAAAAATGTGTTTAAAATTTGAGTTTTAATGATTCATTCTTAAGTTCCTTAAAAGCAAGTAATGGAATTGACTAAAAACAATACCTAAATCGCAACTTTGGTCTCTATCCTAAGTTCCTTAAAAGCAAGTAATGGAATCGATCAATACCAATGTAGTGTGATACTATAATTCGTGATTGGGTCAATCTATAGAATTTTTGTTTTGTCATGTCTTTAAGAAACTAATTAAGTTATTTTTTTTTTTTGCTATCTTTGGAATTTAAATGCAACAAAAGAATCTTAAGCCATTTTCTAAAGATTTAAGCATGAAACAAGGTCATAGATACTATTTTAGAGCATGAACCATTGGAGAATTGCAATGAAAAACAAGACACACAATACAAAATAGGAAGAGAAATAGAAGAGGGGCTCACAGTGTGGTGCCCACAGAAAAATAATTGATTCCCGTTGCATCAGTTAGGTCACAGGCATCATATAATAACTGGAGTATGGTATACAGTTATGCACCTGTACAAAACTAACAACCTTATATGAGTCATGAGTTTAGTTACTTACTTCAGTCAGATGCTTTTAAAAAAATATTAATGGAAAAGTTACTCTACATCGCAGGCGTTCCAAGCTGCATGGGCATCCGCTTGCCAAGTGGAGGCATCAACAGTCATGGTCCCTGAAGGATACCAGTTCCTCGTAGGCCCGATTTCATTCTCTGGTCCCTACTGCGCAGCAAACATAGTCTTTCAGGTAAAAACAAGAGGAAATCACAATTCACTATTCTGAACTATGCATGTTTTACGAATCACTACTCTGAACTTTAAGTGGAACATTTCACTACCCCCAATTACCAAAGAGTGACGCTTACTACCTGAATTTTCCGTTGTTTTAAAACACGTAAGGTAGTGATTTGTAAAACGTGCATAATTCAAGGTAGTGAACTGTCATTTCCCCTAGAAACAATAATCAGTTCAAAAACAAACTCCTGCAAATAAATGGTAGTTTCAGGCTATAACACATTACAAGAACTTACAAAGATCGATAATTATTTTTCAGCTTGACGGTACAATCATTGCTCCAACTTACCCGAAAGCTTGGGGTAGCGGCCTTCTGCAATGGCTTGAATTCACGAAACTGAAAGGAATTAGTATTCAGGGGAATGGTGTAATTGATGGAAGAGGCTCAGTTTGGTGGCAACAAAGCTCGAGATTTGATGATCCTTTTGATGCTGAACTCAAACACGAACAGAGACTCATTGTTCCAATAAACAGAACAGAGGGAAAAAACCCGCCAACACCGGTAATTATCTCATGATTTTCCCCCAAAAAATCTGTTTCTTGATCATATGAATCTGATCGGTGATTTCTCCTGAAATCGTGTGGCAGGTACGCAACGAGCTCAGTGGGAAAATGCCAAGCATCAAACCAACTGTAAGGACCACTTCACAATAGCAAAAATTCAAACAGGGCTTTATGGAGCAATCTCATACTTAACATAGATGTTGAATTTAACTTGCTCAGGCACTTAGGTTCTACGGGAGTTTTAATGTGACGGTCACGGGTATAACGATTCAAAACAGTCAGCAATGTCATCTCAAGTTTGACAACTGCATGGGAGTCGTAGTCCATGATATAAGCGTCTCATCCCCTGGTGATAGCCCCAACACCGATGGAATTCACTTACAGAACTCCAAAGATGTGCTAATCCACAGTAGCAGTCTTGCTTGCGGTAAATTCCATTGCTTCTAGATTGATGCCAAGTTTTCAAATTCAGTAACCTTCAGGAACTAGTATGGGGTATATAGGTAAAGTTTCCACCTAAGCAAACAGAAAAAAAGATCTGCAGGTTATATATTTTAGAACTCAACCTCCACAACAACTTAACCATACACAAAATTTACATTGTTAAGATACCTGAGATTATAATCCTCAAAATCCACGAATATCTTATCCCACTCGTGACCACAATTCTCCTTCTAATTTTGCCTTTATCAACAGCTGACCATCCAATATGGGATTAGGTTCCCTACCCAACAGGCAAGAAGAAAAAAACTTTTGTTTTGTATCTATAATTGTTCTTTTGTCTTCATCAGCAACTAGAGCATCTGCTTCTTTTACCTTATCTCCTTTCATAGTCACATTAATATGGAAGCATATCTAGCATGGCGGTACAAAGAAACAAGATTAAACTGTAGAAACTAAGTGTTTTTTGACAAGAACAAAATAACATATATGCAAAACCAACTCCTAAACTCTTATAATTTGTGCAGGAGATGACTGCATATCAATACAAACTGGATGCTCGAATGTATACGTACACAATGTGAACTGCGGTCCAGGGCATGGAATCAGCATTGGGAGTCTAGGAAGGTATAACACCAAAGCTTGTGTGTCAAACATCACTGTCAGAGATGTCGTCATGCACAACACAATGAATGGTGTCAGAATCAAGACATGGCAGGTATGAGATAGCATAAATTCTATATATATATATACACACCAAAAAATTCTAAATGAGCTGATAAGTCCAAATCTCTAATATAGTATAAAGAAACATAATTATTCCAGAAAACGTCAGATAAATTTCTAAAACTGTTAACCAAAATAAAACTTGTATCTCTTACATTTTCTATTGTAAAATCTACAGGGTGGGTCAGGTTCTGTCCAAGGAGTGATGTTCTCAAACATTCAAGTTTCTGAAGTACAACTTCCAATCGTGATCGACCAATTCTACTGCGATAAAAGCACATGCAAGAATCAAACGGCAGCAGTTGCTCTATCAGGAATCACCTATGAAAAAATTAGAGGGACATACACAGTAAAGCCCGTCCACTTTGCCTGCAGTGACAACATGCCTTGCGTAGATGTTACACTAACTACCATAGAGCTGAAGCCACTGCAAGAAAAATATCACCTTTATGATCCCTTCTGTTGGAAGACCTACGGGTTGTTGAGCACTCCAACTGTTCCTCCAATTGATTGCTTGCAGATAGGAAAGCCATCAAGCAATCGGATTCAGTCTGATCACGACATTTGTTGAACTCGAGCTAGATAAGATTAATGGTGTATTCACTTGTGTGGTCAACATGGCCTTCTTTGACCCCTTTCACACCATTAGCTATTTAGGTTAGGTATGTAAATTTTTAGCTTCTTTGTCGGTTTTTACATTGGTTCTTATTGTGTTTGGGTATACGGGTATTGCTTTGAATTGGAGTACCATAGTAGAATATAAGGGATTCATTTTGATTCTAGATTTGATATTGATATTTCAGTGCACATTCTGGACTTATATAATCAACAGCCTAAAACATATCGAAAATGTAAGTTGAACTTATATAATCACTACCCTATAAGGCATGTGAACTAGGAACAGCTCTACTCCAAAACCCATTTGGACTCAAGAACATAAGATATAAGTCATAACCAAGCAGGATATAGCTTTAATTCTCAATTGGGTATCGTAATGCAAGAACAATAATCAAGAAAATAAGCTCGAACTCAGTATTTATCACATTTTGTCATCATAATCATCACATTATCGATTTCTTCAGTCCCATAAATCACCAGTAATCAGAACACCAACAGACTCTCTACCATTATAGTCAAATTGTGGTTCGTACCGTGAATCTTCAAACATATTGAAATTTACTAAAATCAGTGCCACAGTTCAACATTGAAGAACAAGTTAAGCAAGAGAAAATTACCAGAGAAGATTCCCAATTCCGAATCGGAGCTTCGGAACTTGAAGTCGAAGGAGATCACGGTGATAGCTTGACTTGGGTGCTTGAAGTCGCCGGCGGTGAAGGGTTCAGTAAAGCGGAGCTCGGCGGCGACAGAGCTTGGTCGTGACTGGGAGTAGATAAATAATCACTTCATAGACGGAGTCAAAGTCAGATAATCAAATCTAATTATCCTTAGTTATAATATTATGGAAAATCCATTAACGCGAGGTGGGGCCCACTCGTGATGACATGACATCAGGTAATTGATGATAATATAAAGCGCGAGTCTCTTTTCTCTTGAACGCGAACAAAATTTACTCTGCTCTCAGCTCAAAAACTGTATTCGCCTGTGAGATCTGTTTCCTCCGAAACAGATTCGAAACCCTACGTCATTTCCATGATCTGGAACGAGTTTCTCTGTCGCAGTCACCGTTCGATTCGAAAGATTGGAAGCTCCGATTCTGGTACGTTTTCCCTCCAATTTGCGCTCCTATTTTCTGTTTGTTTCCCGGGAAAATTGCATACCAAGTTCCATTTCGCGCTATCGTTCAGGTCTTCTCTCGAATCGCGAGAATCACCATGTTTGTTAGGAATCATAGTAGTTGGATTGTTTCCTGGGGGATTTGCGAGAAATTCTATGTTGAATTCAAATCAGAAGATAAAGCAAATGAAGAGTGATGTATGAAAATAAAAACAGTGAGATTGTGAATGAGTCTTAACTAGCTGTTTCACTGCTTAGCTCGGTAGATCTAGGTAAGTTCTTAACATTACAGAATCGAGCTTTGGATTAGGTGCTTTGTTTAGATTCAATACATGAGCTCCTATGTGCTTGTTTATTGACAGGTTATTATTTATGGATTGTGCAATTTGTGTAAGAAAAACGGATTGGATGGGGATCTGTAGCAATTTAAGTAATTCAGGAGGGGATTTTGATAATTTTGTCATTGAAATGGTTTCAACTGATTATCATGTGAAGTGTACGTCAGTGGTGCTCCCTTCAGATTTCCTATGAGAACAAGGTTTCATTACTTAACCTGAACATGCTTTATTTTTATCGGCCTTCATGATGATGACGAGAAAGGCTACCACGCCTCATATAGGAATGTGTTTCTTATTATTAATTTCATGCCACTGCTCATGGTCTGCAAATTGAAGTAGGTAAAATGTGGTTGTTAACTGACTTGTTTTTGGAATTAGGTTCTCCTTAACTTGCATTCAGGTGAGTTGAAGTTTGAGTTAGGAGTCCTTTAACACTATGCTATCATTGTAGACTTATACCAGCTATGTTAAACATTCTTATTCTACCTATGAGCTACCGGAAGAGAAAATGACAAAGGTGTGAGTTCAGACTTTCATTACTTCATTGAATATAGCAGTTATGTGTATATGCTTGTGTGTCCTTTATACCAGTTTGGTTAATGGTTTGTGCCCATTATGTGTCTTTAGTTTGCTAATTGCATCTCATGAGAACAGCAGAAGTGTTGTGAGCTAGCAAATATTTGGTGATGAAAACGATGATATTTTCCCCCGCATTTCAGGAATAGCATCAATTTACCATATAGAAAAATATGTATTAAGTTTATTTACTTCACGGTAGGTGTCTGAAAGTGTTAATGTAGATGAAGAGGGTTTTAAATTGTGGTAAAGTTTGGTGCGCCAGACAGAAGTGACTGTCCAATAGATGTTTGAAATGTACAGGGCAATGCACTGAAGAAGACTGAAAAGCTTACACAGCTTCTCTCCGGGCTTCTCAGTGAACTTACCTACTTGGAAGAGGTAGATATTTGATATTGAATTCCATGCAAGGGTATACAATATTTGCCCTCAATAATTCTAGACAGATGGTCAACTTTTCATTTATGTTTTCAGCCAATGCGTCCACCACTGGCTCCGTGATTTCTTATCGCAGGAATCATTCCATCATTCTTCAATATTCAAAAGTGCATTGTGTCCTTTGCACCTGACATTCCGAATGGCCAATGGTGGAAATTGCAAAATGATGTTTAAGATGGGAGATAATTTTCAACAAGATAAATTGGTAAGGTCAATTTTTTTTTTTTTGCTGCATCAACAAAGTGTCGAAAGTCATAAGTTAATCTTGAAATAGTTCTCTCTCTCAAATGGTATCACTCATGGACTGGTTGCTTAAATTGGAACATCTTGATTTGCATCTAACTCCATATAAAGTGTTAGCCAACTTGACAAGATGAAGGAATGCTAGAATTCACACCGTCTCATTCTCTGGCATAGGTATTGCATCCTTTGAAGAAAGATGTTTCTCCTAAGCCAAGCATTTCCTCTGTTCTGAGTTAACATTCATCAATGTTTTAGAGATATTTGAGTTGCAATGCATCACTCTAATTTATTTGTTTTTGGTGTATATTTTGCACACAGCTGACATGTGTTTCATCTTTCTTTCTTTTCCCTTTTATTTGAGTTGTCCTCTTTGACAGTTTAAAAATGTTGGAGAACAGATCTTTGTTGAACATAATATGTTTGATACCTGCAGATATAACTTTTAATGGGAACATATCTTTGTTTTATTATTTGTGGTTGTGTAGACTCCATGATCACTCGATGGTTTCTGTTAGCATGGAATGAGTAAATGGGTTGCAAGTTCTGAATCTTCAATTTCACAACCACCTAGGAAATCTAGGTTTGTAGCTTATCCAGCTCGATGATGTTGATGTTTTGTGCATAGTGTCTTATCTTTTAAAACCTGCTTTGTCTGTATTGCTTGTTATCTATTATGCCTTTTTGCTTTTGGAGTTTTACTTCCGGTTACCATGCACTATTGTAATAGGATCCTTTTTTTGTTGGGAATATATTAGCAATATTTAAGTAATAGTTTGGTTTATGTTATTTCCAGATCCTCTCAGAACATTGTAACATCATAATGAGCTATCTGGAGAAATTTCGTTCTGTTGAGCAGGGACCATCCAGGATTACCAAATTGCCTTGGGACATTTATGAAAAGTTGTGCTGGCTACTCTGTTATAACACATATATTGGGCATAGGAGACGGGTGAATATCATATGTAGTTGTATAGACTGAGATTTCAGAGCATCAAGTCTGAAGCTCATTGCTGAACTTCTGTATGCTTGAAATGATTTTTTTTCTCCCAAGACATTAACTTCATCTCCCAAGGGATATTTTTCCATGCTGATATCGGGATTGTTCTTGGTTGAATCCTCCGCTTCCACCACCAATGAAGCTTTGGGAAGAAATGGTTGAGGCTATGAGTGGAGCCCAGAGGTGATGTTTATCTCATTGCGGATTTTTAATGTATGAAAAAGAATTCATAAGGTAAACTTCCTATGCACATTCCTTCTGGTTGGATCTGAATAACTGCATTCATTTTTTTCCCAGGATCTCGTCGTTGAGAGTACGAGAGCATGGTTTCTTTAAATGGTTTGAATATCCACGGAGGGCTAGTACTCCGTTGAAACTGATAGGCACAATCGTACTGGACATATATGTTTTATTTTTATTTTTTTATAGTTTATGTGAGTCGTCTTGAATTTGTACGTATGACAGAGGATCAAAAAGTTCCCGCTCGTAATGACTAGAAGACATCATAAGAATACTACAGTACAGGCCTTTCGCTAAAACTTATATGGGAAAAAGCTTGCAAATGCCTATCACTTGAAACCATTAATATAGTATTTTTGGTCACAAGAATAATAAGAATTTCATGTCATCTGTAACTCAACAGAACTACCAACAAAACAACAAGCTGAGCCTGAAAAAACAAAATTTGTATAGAAACACACTTCAGATAACATTGTGCCATATGAAGGTATTACATGAAAAGGGGCAAAATAGAGGCAAAAATAAAAAGATAACATCTCCATTAAGGACATCAACACAATGTTCTGTGAAAAGTTAACTAGGTAATATATATCTACCCCCTAACTGCATCCAGAATAGCCTGCCAGTGACAAAATGACGATTCAGCAGCCTCATGTTTATGTCTGCACAAAATAAAGAAGAACCATGGGTGAGAAATGAGAGAGCTTGAGTAGAAGGTACGCATACTAGTAAAAACAACATGCACAATGGTCACCTAATGCCATACAATTCAACAAGCTAATATGTGTATGCTGATGTACTCACGTAATTAAATTATAGAGGAAAAGTTGTTTTACTTACCTTGTTTGCAATGTTGTTGGAAAGCCAATCTAAACCTTCATAGAGCCCCTCTCCAGAGGTCGCACATGTGCTCTGGATGTACCTGGAAAACCCAAGACGATACATGTTCCACTTACACCTGTAAAACTCGATTTTTTCTCATAAAATTAGAGCAGGGCAGTGAAATCGAGCTTACCAATGGCGCTGCCTGAGAGAGTGGAGGCCAAGCTTATCAGTGATCTCAGCAGCATTCATTGCATTAGGAAGATCTTGTTTGTTAGCAAATACAAGCAGCACTGCATCGCGCAGCTCATCCTGGACAATAACAACAACATTCAAGTTTCAGTTTCACACTTCATCCACTTCTGACAAATAATCAGAAAGAAGTACAGGCAGAGAGTTCTTTTTTACACAACCAAGCTAGCGCTTCAATGGCATTCCAAAGAACGCAAAATGTCTCACTTGACCGGCCCTTATTATTTATTTGGAAAACCCCATGTAACCCATTTACGTGCACCCATAGAACTTGTCAATAATAATATTTGAGCAGTATCTGAGATTAGGCACCTTCGTATTTTAACATGCTTCGACTTAATTTTATTTCTCATAATATCAATAATCATTAGTTAGTGCCCACCACTTAGTATGTTAGCACACAGTAATAGCACATGAGGAAATCAGGGCATAACTTCACTAATCCTTAAATCCTTGCTAAAATGTAAACAGGACTCTCATTGCGGGACAGAGGGAGTGTTTTAAATGTTGGTAGTAGCCAGCTAACCAGAAACAGCAAATCACTCTAGTTCTAGGCATGCAACAAGCAGAAATAGGATGCAAACTGAATGGTAAAGAACAAACCTCATTCAACATTCGGTGCAACTCATCTCTCGCCTCAACAACTCGATCTCTGTCATTGCTGTCCACCACAAATATGAGTCCCTGAGTGTTCTGGAAGTAGTGCCTCCACAGGGGACGGATCTGCATAGTAGTTGAACTTATTGATTAACTATCACACTCAAGTGCAAGGTGTATGATATAAGAGAAACTGAACTGCCAAAAGTAAAAAATAATAATAAAATAAATAAATAAAGGAATGAATGAAAACAGATACAGTAATGAGTGCACACCTTATCTTGACCCCCCACATCCCAGACGGTAAAGCTGATGTTCTTATACTCCAGAGTTTCCACATTGAACCCTGTTGACAAAGAATATAAGCTAAGCTTGTATAATGAACAATTTGTAGTGCAAAGGGAGAGGGTCAATACACTCTATATAACTTCAACTTCATTCAAGTTATAGTGCGAAGGAGAGCCATAACTAATAAAATATTAGTTTATCCAAAACAAACCTCAAGAAAAAAACATGATGGTCAATACACTCTATATCATAATGCAAGGGAGATGGTTTTGTATCTCACTCACAGTAGACCTATTTTCTTCATATCATGTATCCCACTTTTATCATTTCCATTTTCTGCCATTTTCTAGCATTTATTCTTTTTCTTTACATTTAATAACTAGTTTAAAGAATCTGATCATATGCATTGCATATATCAGATCAGAGGCAGTAAAGGCTAAAGCTATTTCAATTATCAATGCACTTTAACCAATGTCTACAGGACTTTTGAATTTTACTGCCATTAATAAGACAGTTCTTTGAGTATGTTCACAAGAAGCAAAAGTACTGTTTCACAGATCAAATTCTAGTACCTGAGTGCCTAAATGATACTAAGTGAACCCTCTTCTTACAAACAGCTAAACCATGTCACTTCTTCAAACCCTTCTCAATTGCCATATCAACTTGAAGAACATCTTTGCAATACACAAATGAGACCTCGTTGACTCCTCCTCTTACAAGTAACAAAACCACGACCCACCTTCACCACACCACACCACTCCCATCTACTTTATAGATTTAAAAACAATCATGCTAATCAACTAAAAGTACAAGAGTATCAACATAAGATCAACAAGCAGGCCAAGAACAATAAAACCCAAACTATAGACCATGGAACAATAATACCACAAACAACCAGTCAATAATCCAAATTCACTAACTCATTTCCAGCAAGAGTTACTTACCAATGGTAGGAATCGTTGTGACAATCTCTCCAAGCTTAAGCTTGTACAAAATGGTAGTCTTACCAGCTGCGTCAAGACCAACCATCAGAATCCTCATCTCTTTCTTGGCAAAAAGCCGACTGAATAGCTTTGTGAACGTCAGCCCCATTTTTCTTTCCTGTTGTAGATCCCTGCACGTACAAAATCCAATTCATATACAAGAAATGATACTAAAATCATACAAACACATGCATACATCACAAATACAGCTGGGCATCATAATAAGATATATTAAAGATGAGAATTGGTCTAATAATGTCCTGGATTTCAACCAGATCTAAGATTGAAGTAACATGAACAACTATCACACAGTTTAGGAGTATTAAGAGACATACCATCAAGCTCAGTTAGGACCTAACTAGAACTGCATGCATTTTACACTAAAATTCATACATGATCCAAAAATTAGAAAGCAACCAAAAGAAATCACCAAGAAAATATCAGATCAGAACACAAACAACACCGCGACTACAGACCTAAACCATACCACACAAAACGCATCAACAGAACCCTAAATCCAGGAAGAAATTGCAACAGAACTCCCAATTCCGCACAAAATCCACCTCATTCAATCAGATGACCACATGAACACTGAATCGACAAACCAAGCGGCACAGAACCTCATTCCGATCACAGATCATAGCAGCGGAAAGAGTTTCACAAGGACATAGAAAAACTAACAAGCGAAAGGAAACGTAAATGCGCAATCGAGCTACAATGAGAGCATCCAGAAGATCTTGAAGAGATCTACGAGGTCTATAGCTCGGAAATTACCTGTGCTTGAGCGCTTCGGAGGAAGGAAGCGCGCGCGAGACAGAGAGAGAGAGCACCAAAAGAGAAACGCTTCAGAGCAACGTGGTATGGGGTGTGAAACGACAGCAAGAGAACTTTATGAAATGGTGAGGGTCGAGAGGGTACCAAATTGACACTGGAGTTCATTTAAATAACAATTATGCCCCTCTAAGTACTCTTCGGCCATTTCAGGTACAGTCCAATAGAATGCTGACACGTCCCGAAGAACAATTGGCGCCACGCAAAATAATATATTTGGAAGTTAACATCACATTTTGAATTTATTGCTCAACAAAATTACGAAGGTCGAAGTCAGTCAAAAGTCAACGGAAGTGGAAAACAGAGAGAGAACCAGTGGGGACAGCAATGGACACATCACACAATGCGCACAACCTGTTCGATAAAATGCGCGAAAGAGAAACGGGTCGCAGCAGCCAATTGACGCGCGAGATGGGCTGGTTCTCGATTAGGATAAAACCTCCTCCGATTACACGGTTATGGGTGAGGGGTTAGGTGAAGAGTGATTGCAGGTATTGATTTTGATCTGTTTCAGGTACCCGGTTGGAGATGGAAAGTAGACCCAATATGGATTCGGAACAGGTTGGGATTCAAGAGCTTTCTCTGAAAAGGGATTCGAATTCAGCTGCGGAAGATTCAGATGATCAGATTTCTCATCTGGCCTTGGATATTGGAGGTGGCCTGCTTCAACTTGATCTGTTAAGATTTTCTGATTCTAGAAATTTGTTATTATTATAGGATTTTGTTTCCGGAATTGGGTATGATTTGAGGTTTAGCTGTTCAATCTGCAATCTGGGTTGGTTTTGTCTGAAGCTATGTTGTTTGTATTGATGCCCCAGCTCATTGTCTTGATCTTTCGTCATGTGGGTTGGGTAAAGTTCAAGTCTTTATGCTTTGTGTACTCTTTTTTCTAATTTTCTTGACCTGAGCTTGTGATATCTGTTAATTCTTATGATCTACATGAACTTGCTGACAATCTGGGAGGTGGGTATATGTTGATTTAGCTTCCTTAGTTGTGAGTGCCTTCACTAAAAAGTGGATGTATATTGATATGAGTTCAAAGTTCATCCAAATGCGCACATATAGGGCCATGCATGTTTATCCTATGACTTCCACAAATTGATTGCTATAAATTGATCTGCTGTTCAAAGTTCATCCAAATGCGCACATATAGGGTCATGCATGTTTATCCTATGACTTACACAAATTGATTGCTACAAATTGATGTGCTGTCCTGTCTCTGTGGCTTCTACTCTGTTTGCGGGTTTTTTCTACATCTGCTCAAAGCATTATATATTCGTTTTGAGCGGATAGTCTCTCTCTGCATGTTGGCAGGCTCTCTCATCAAGTTGGTGTATTTCTCAAGAAAGAGCGATATTGAGGATAGCGACAAAGAGCTGGAGGAGAAAGCTGCTGGAGAGAATAGGGACTTTCCAAATGGGGATAAGACATGTCCTCTTCAAGGGAGGCTTAATTTTGCTAAATTCGAGACAAGCAAGATAAATGATTGCATACAGTTCATTAGTTCCAGAAAGCTCCACCTTGGTGGTACTGGTATGTAAGCCCTTGTTTTGCTTATTGCAGCTAGTTTTTTTTATTGCTTTTAATAACAAGAGTTTGGAAAGTGAATTGGAACACTTCAATTTGGTTATGAGGATTGTGATTTGAGAAAGTATACGTGTATTATTCATTTGTTTTTCAGAGAAATATAAGTAAAACTGATAGGAGCCTCAAACGAATCATCGAAATATAATAGTTTCCACTAATTAATTTAGATTGTTTGGCGTTGAAGTTGCTTTCAGATGCATTCTCTATTCAAGTAATGATTCTGCTACTGTGCATCATATTCTTATGAATGAAGATGAATTCAGGTTGTCAGCATCACAAGACTACTACAAGTGACAAGATTATTGTTAAGGTAAAGACAGTTATTGCAAAGTAAAACATGATATTAAGTTCATTAGATGTAATTGTGAAATATGCTAATCTCGCAACTAATTACTATCTACAACAAGGCTACAGGAGGTGGGGCACATAATTATTCAGACCTATTTAAAGAAAAGCTCGGTGTATGTCTTGATAAGGAAGATGAAATGGATTCTTTTGTGGCCGGAGCAAATTTTGTCCTTAAGGTGAGATATCTCAAATAATGTGTTTACATTTTCTTATGCTATGTAATATTATTAATAAACCCCAATCCGTTTAGGTTGATAATTTTTGCTTGGCATTTTCATTATTACACGTTTTTATTCTTCTGAAATGCTTACCGAAAGATCACGGGTAATACTATTTTTCTTTTCTTCTTTTGCATGACTATTTAGCTTGTGATATTGACTTATCTTCCTGATTGTATTTGAGTAGGCGGTCCACCAAGAAGCTTTTACATACATGAACGGTCAGAAGGAATATGTGGAGATCAACAATGATTTGTACCCATACCTCCTTCTTAGTATTGGATCTGGTGTGAGCATAATTAAGGTATTATTATCCTTTACACCTTAATGTGTTGACTAATTGGTTTTATTATATTATCCTTTATAAACCCTTTGATTAATTGGTTTTCTTCTAATGTTAGGTGGATGGCGATGGCAAGTATGAGCGAGTCAGTGGTACAAGTATAGGTGGTGGAACTTTTTGGGGTTTGGGAATGCTCCTAACAAAGTGCAAGAGGTTATTCTTAATCTCTTCTCATTTAGTTTAATTGTCATCTTATTATGACGTGATTTACATCATACGGGGACTCAAAGTTGACTTTCTGTTTCAGTTTCGATGAGTTGCTAGAGATGAGCCACCGGGGAAATAATAGAGTGATAGACATGCTTGTTGGAGACATCTATGGTGGATTAGACTACTCTAAGGTATATGACATTGAGAAAATGTTTGTTTCTTTTAAATCTTCTATCTGATAACGGCTATATGTCCCTGAGATGTTGTTATGGATAATAGATCGGTCTTTCATCAACAACTATTGCTTCTAGCTTTGGCAAGGCAATTTCTGATAACAGAGAGCTTGAAGATTACAGACCTGAAGATGTCTCTCGATCCCTCTTGAGAATGATATCAAATAATATTGGACAGGTCGGCTACATAAAAAAATATTTCTTTAAAACCTTATATTAGAAAATTTGATGGGTTTTGTAGACTGTTTGCTGTGTTAAGATCGAAGAGTTATGTAACTTAATTTATTTATTTTTACATTCTATATTTATTTTCAGATTGCTTACTTGAATGCACTCCGGTTTGGGCTCAAACGTATATTTTTTGGTGGATTTTTTATACGGGGACAAGCTTATACAATGGACACTATTGCTGTTGCAGTAGATTTCTGGTAACTAAATGGTCTTTGGTTCTTCTCACTGCAGTAATATTTTGCATATAGCATATATTGAACTCTTTTCAGGTCAAAAGGCGAGGCAAAAGCAATGTTCTTGAGGCATGAAGGGTTTCTCGGTGCAATGGGTGCATTCGTGAGCTATGGGAAGGCCTGTTCAAATGATTTGATGGCACGTCAAATAGTTCAAAGATTGCCGTTCAATTCAATGGGTAAGATGCGCTGCCAACAGAACGGAGATTTACATGATGATGTGTGCATAGAGTGTAGTGATCTTATGGGTTAGGTTGATTTGGCAATGTTGCAAAGACAATACCCAGTTAATATTTGTTGTATACATCAACCTAGATGCTGGATAAGGTTGAATTGTATCTGTGAGGAGCATATGTAACATAATATCAATGTTGTGTTATTATCAATAGTTGAAAGCTTATAAAGACATCAAAAGATCGAATAAAATTCCCATATTTACCTGTACTTTTGTGTTCCTTGTAATTTCATGGGATAATTGCACAAAAAACACCATTGACTTTCTGCAGGTTGGTGCCCTTCTTCAAACCGCTGTTATATGTATACAATTTTAGGGGTCACAACCTGCAACATTTTAAAGATATCGGCACCAACCTGCAAAAAGTAGACAATACATAGTACTTTTTTGCAATTATCCCTATTTTCATCAATCTGTTTCACTAGCTTACTGTAAAGAAGACCACAAAGTATCAATAATCTCTTCATGTTGGTTCCAAGTTTGTACAAATAGGTTTCATGAAAGCCCTTGTGGAGCTACAGATTACACATACAATCTATCAAGCACTATTGTCAAACAATGCTGTAAACGATCTAGTATTAAATACAATACAAAATATAATGGTTTGGCCGATCCAAAGAGGTTTTACTTGTTGAACAAGTTACTCAAGTTTGAATCCTTATCATTGCACCAAGCTTTTTTGAGAGAAGTCTCTTCTTCGATGCCTCACAGAGCTTCTCCTACGCAAAACCCATCTTTCTTTTATATCACGTATCTCATCAATTACACATTCATCATCACCTATACATTGAGGTGTTTCAAGGCCTTCATTAGATTTGACATCTTCGAGCCCTCCTCTGATTCGAGCAGTTTCAGCAAGCAGATCATTTACAAGCATCTCCGTGGTCTTGGCGGTGATTCCTCTAAGATACCAAGACAATGGTGGAGGTGGAACAATGGCTGGCTGGATCAGTTGCTCCAAGCTCAATCTTGAACCGATCCTTCCTTTGCCTTTGGTACATGAATAGTATTGTCCCCATGTTTTGGGTTTGAAGGGAAAGCATTTCTTTTCGTCGACAAATAGGGGTTCTGCTCTCCAGCATCCTTCAAATTTTTCCATGAAACCCGTTTTCACTTGCTTGAACTTCAACTGCAAGATAAACATGGTTAGGAAGAGTAAGATGATTGCAATGACCATTTCTTGATCTAATCTTCAATTGCTTAAGCATAAGTATCAAGATAATCTAAGCATAAGGACTAGAAGCAAATTGCTATATATAGAAACGAATACTCATTATGCCACAAAATGTGCCTCACATTAGCAATGACATGGTTATTAAAGCCCACCCCAACTAACAGCTCAAAGTTGATAGGTGGAGGCCTCAATATGTTTATAAGTGGTAAATCAATCAACATATTTTCGATGTGGGACAGAGACTCAACATATTTTCGATGTGATAGGTGGACACTTCACCACTCTCTTTCACGTGTAGGCTGGACACTTGCACGTGCACCAAGAATATATAAACAGGGAGGCATGCTTTAGGCCCAATACCAAACTGGGCCTGTAACCATGTTAAACTTACTCAAACCCAAAAGCTTAAAAGTATTGGGTGGAGGCCCGACTAGTACGCCACGTGGATAAAGCCGCTTAGAAACAGTACTTAAGTCCTTACTGAGTGATCTTCTCGGTTTTGCTCAACTAAAGCATGAACAGAGATAGTCCCTGACCACCATAGGAAGTTCCATAAAGCCGCTTGCTCAACTTCAACCACTTGCCTCTGACCTTCATCGATCAAAACTTGTCTGGATATCACTTCCTATACAAAATATCAGTGTCAAATTGAACAGCCATGGAGGGAAATAATGGTACACATAAGTATCATAAGTAGTAATTAAGTACCTTAATATTTTTGAACACCCTCCTATTATCAGGGTCAGTCATGATATTGTACACAGCATCTGGGGGCAATCCAGCATTAACTTTTACATTAAGGTTACATAACGAACCTTTCGGTACGCTGACCTGCCAAAAATAAAGTTCAAAGTAATTTTCATGGTAAGATGAATAATCTAGTTCTAAATCTAAATAAACATAAAAAACACAAAAAAAAGATACAGCCAGAAGTAGCACAATTGATATGACTAACTAAAAAATTTGATTGAAAAGGGTACAATCTTGTGAAGATGGACTTTCTTTGTCTTCTTAATACGAATCATTTTGATTTGAATTGTTCTGTGACTGATTCAAAATATATTATTCAATAAGTGTACCTCTATCTCTGGAGGTTGATCTGTCCAATCGGGATTTTCTCTCCAAGCTTGCATTTGCTTCTCCAGATCGACTTCCAAGGCAGTGGATGGACCTTTCTCCTTCTTCCAACTAGAGATAGCTGAGCTCAGGCTCTCACTATCTTTTGCTAACTTCTTGAGGCAAGCCTGTAACCAAATTATAGCTAACAAAACTTAGCCTATTGTCAACTGAACCCGTCATAGGTTTTAAGAGAGCTCACTGACCTGTACAGAAAGTTGGAGCTTGTGTCGGAGCTGTGCAAGATATTTAGGAAATGGATGATCAACCACCTTGAGCCTTCCATTTCTCTTGTTCTCTGTAAGATCAATACTCGCTTTGCAGTCTTTGGATCCACCCATTGAAGCCTGAAACATTTTCATAAGTTTGTTTGATCCATGTTTAATCTATTTACGATCATGTTCACATTTGATTTCATACACAAGTTATTTACAATCCACATAACACTCCACAGAAAACCCAAACATGATGCCAGTAAGACCCAGAAGCCAATTTCAAATCCCATCTTCCAAAAACCCAAACATGCAAGTACCCAAATATCCCCAAAACCAAGGTCAAATCTGAAACAGTAAGCACAAGCTGCACAGCCATGAACATTTGGGGCAAATCTAAACCCACCAAACAAACCAAGCACGACCCATTACAGAATTGACGACAATGAATCAAAGAACAACACAATAACACAGATAAATAGGTATAATTTCATAGTTCATAATAAGAAAATAGCAATCTGCAACAAGCGCTTAAGATAAGAGAGATCAGATTCACGTACAGAAACCAGATCTCTGAGTGGCTGGCTAGAAATAATCGATTCTCATTGCAAAGTACAATCTGCTGAACCAGTTCGAGCTTTCAATTTCGACAAGTAGAACCAGTTTTCGCTTTCAATCTTCTTCCCCAGTCCGCGACAGTGCCGTGCCGTGCCGCCACGTGATCCACATGACATCGGTAAGTTATGATCCGCCACGCGCCGGTGCACCGTAGGCTCCATGGTCTGTACATGTACCTAACGGCGATTATTGGGTCAAGGAGCAGATCCAGATTGATTTGGACTGAAGGCCCAAGTTCATATACTAGGCCTAACAAGCCCAACAGAGTTAAAACAAGCTCTTCACTCGCTCAGTAGTATATCAACCGCCATAACGACCTCAACGGTAACGAGTGCATCTTCCTCATACGCAAAGCTCTCTGCTTCGTCCTCTGCAGAACACTCACTGCGATTTCATCTTCTCTCTCGGTGAGTTCAATTTTTCTCACTATTCATATGGTCAACATTGTGAAGAACATAATAATCTCAAACACCCTTTTCCTTTTTCATTGTTCTTTCTCTGTGATCGATTCTGGTTCTTCGTGGGTTTTGAGTAAATTGTCGATTTCTGAATGATTCTTGTGCCCGATTCTGATTTTTTTTACCGTTTCTCATTTGGTAAAATTGATTTTAACTCGTGTTTTATTGCTTTCTTGGTTCTCATCCTTCACAGACCAGACAGTTCCCTGAGCGTTCCACCATTTCTCACAGGTTCCTCCTTCACTTATTCTTGAATTCTTGATTCTTGATAGAGTTTGTATCTGTATATTGCTATTGATTCTCTATGTTTTTTTTTTTGCAAGAAAAGCATGTATGTGTTATGTCTTGTACGTAAGATTCAAAACCATGGACCAGAATTAGATACAAATCACAAACATGCCACATTTTAACAGTTTGGGCAAGCATCTAGTACCAGTAACATGTTCGTAGGTGATCATTCTTTATTACAACAAAGGTCTCAAATCGAAACCTATTAGTTTTAAGTCTAATTATCAACCAAGAACTATCTGTAAGAAATCGAATTTGCATACTTTAGTGACTTGTGCAGCAGCAGAGCCTAGTGCGAACCCGGTTCAATGTTTTGCCTGTAGACAGTAAATACACGGATTAAGGCAGGTTTTGTAACGTATATAAAAGATTGGCAGAAATAATCTCATTATGCAGCATTAAACAAATGGAGCAATATGCATTTTTTTTCAAGTTGGATAGCAAATGCAGTACTCTACAAGGTTAATTTTGCACACTTTGGCTGCTCAGTTGACCATGAAATAGCTTCTTTAGGACTTCATGTGCTAGAAAATAACATGCACAACATATATCTTTAATGTGTCCCAAAAATATTAAATAGTTCCAACTTTTCATGTCACTACACAATTACCACCTTTCAGTGAAGGAATGATCCACAGGAGCAAGCCAAGTAAGTAACTAATTTCCCTTTTCTGAACTAATATCAGATTAATTTCAGTTTAGGGCCATAAACAATTAGCATGGGTATATACTTTGTGTATGTTATTATTAAACTGTTTACTATATCAACTTCATGATGATTAAAGATGTTACATATATTTTCCATTCAAAAGGCTCCTGCTGTAATCATAGAAAAGGGATTTGCATATCATCAAGTGAGCCACATTAATTGACTGCTTGCAGGCAAATCAGATAGAGCTTTCACAAAAATTCCTAGTTGCTCCAAAGTATTCATATTTCTAGCTGTGCTGATCTAAAGTAAGTGACTTCGATGAATTGAATTTTTTACGTTTTCATGATTTGCAATGATGGTATAGTTTCAGGATCCGAAAAATGAATCCAGATTACTTTCCAGACAGCTATAATGTATCTATAATATGCAACCCAGAGAGCCCAGCTGTTCTCAAGGTGGAGCTGCGGAACAAAGCCATCTACCATCTAACTCAAGTAGCATCTATGGTATAAACAAAATTTTATATAGTAGTTAGTTTTTAATAAATGCAGAGTTCTACATTCACAAATATAGCTCAACAAAATGCTCTCTTTTTTCAGATGTTACCAATTCTCGACCAAGCCAGAAGCGAATGGTACTTTATAGAGCTAATCTGCGAGGCCTTTATGAATTACCAGGAGATGGCAATTTCCTTAGGTGTGCCCCTGGCCCCCCTACCAGCCAGTGCAGGAGGGATTGAATGCGGAAATCTGGCTAAGATATATCTGGAGATCTTTGAAGATTTGATCCTCGAACCATGCTTTCAGAAGTCTATTGATTCTATTTTGTCAGGAGTAAGTATTCGAGTTGTCATCATCTAAAGTATATAAGGTGTTTATTTCGATTACTGACATTTTCATTATTTTTTTAAGATTCAACTGGCAAGAACTGAAGATATCATACCCGGAAGAGCTTTCCTGCACAGGTTCTGGACAATATGCGAATTTTTTCCCTACCACAGAAACTTCATTGCTAGGCTGCTCATAACATTGGAGCATGATGCTGCTTCAAGTGCAAACAGGGGACATGACTACCAATGGATGAGCCCAGCCATCCCATCACATATCACTGAAACTCTAACCTTGGTAAGAATCTTAGTTATTTTTGTTAATGTACCGAATGCTAGATTTTATTTACATTCTTGTTGTTACTTCTTTCAGTTGAATGAATAAAGATGGTGTGCAATGTAAATTCAAGAACCCCTAGCTGGCAAAAGGTTTGATCAGAAGACAAGATGGTGTATACAAGGAACCAATCAGGAGAGTGCAAGGTGAAAGAGAAGACCATGTAAACTGAAAAAAAAAATGCTTAATGGCACATTGCTGAATTAGACATAAACTAATCATTCATTTTGTTGATTTGAGTTCTATAACAAGTATTGAAGCAATTTAATGATACCAAGACGTCTGCACAATGTTTGCTTAATTTCCCATTGACCTTTAGGAGTTAAGGTATAATGTTTGAAGTTTATACCTTAGGTTCAGCATGCATGATTTAGTTTTTAGGAGGTTTAAAGTTTTAGAGTTTTGAGTCATGGTTTAACGTTTGTTCAGGTTGGTTAATTAGTGTTAGTTTAGGGTAGAGAAATATTATTTCTCTCTTTTTTGTCTCTACTCTCTAGTCACAGAATGCTGCTTCCTCTGCATAAATCGCATATTCATGTTAATGTGAAGTGAAGTAGTGTGCTTTAGAAGTACTTTAGTATTAGCCTTTAGGAACACACAAAAAGGATACTTAAAAGTTAAAACTAATCTTACTACAGTGGCAACTGACACAAATTATAAGATTCTTATAATATTTCATCAGGCACACTGTTTGAAAGAGAGTACAAATTCACCGTAACTCTCAATTGAATTCAGTAGTGCATAAGCATCAAAAGGCGCGCGCGTGTGTGTGTGTGTGAGAGAGAGAGAGAGAGAGAAATCCGACTCACTACAATTGTAGATGTTAGCTTGAAAGCACCTCATGTTTATGATTTCACGGTTTGTTCTTGGCCAAACTCTTCCCTGTTCATCAGTAAGGAATTCAGCACTGTGTTATCAACTGATACACAAGACAGATTTTAAGTAAACTCAATACAGTTAGTTATTGATTCATGAAGCATTTTTGCTGTGTTCATAGATAGACAAATTGCATCTAGAATTTCAAACATTGAAGAACAAAATTCTTGAACATAGATGAATATGCATGTGCTTGAGTGCATGAACAAACAGGAGAGAGTTCATACATATGGAGCATTTCATGCAATGGGCATGACACCGCCACCAACAGAATCGCCTCTTAGCTGTGTAACAAAACAAAATGAATGGCATTATGTATTTACTCATACAAATAGCCAACATAAAATGAATTTACAATCTACCCTCATCACCTTACTAAGGTTAAATAAACCTAGAAGAAAAGGGTAAGCAGAAATGAACAAAATTGTCATGCTTGAAGAAGCTACCTGCACTGATCATCTGGAACCATACCTCATGCCATATATAGGTGAGTCCACATGAGATGGTCTATAAGGTATTATTTCACCATTCACTATCCTGAAAATCAAATGAAACGATAATTAAAACCTTTAAACAGATATCCATGCAAGAGATTCTACATATGTTAAATTATGATTAGTTCAATGAAGTCTGGAAAATTAAAGCTTCTAAAAGAAAAGTTTGACCAAAAATTAATCATAAAAAAGTGTAAGGAGCATCAACAAAACTCAGATTCAGCTACCGAATTCGGGGTTTGCTAATCGACGATCCTAGTATCATCTAGCATGTAAGGAAATGGAGAAATAGAGAGAAAATACAGAAAACAAAATTGACATGGGAGAGAGAGAGGCTTACGGAAACTTCAGGGCGTTCGAGGACGGATCGACGAGATTTGTGAAACAGTCGGAGCTCCGAGAACCCGTGGGGGCGAAAGAGACGACGCCATTGAAGATTAAAGTCGCGATGAAAAATAAGGACATTGCAGAAAATCGGTGGCGCTTTCGGATGTAGTCGGGCTGGCCACTCATTGATGGGCTTAAGTAGTGGCCCAATCCGTAAAACGAGGCCCAATATGAAGCACGTATTTGGAAAGTAACTCTTATCGGATTTGTATTACGATTACGAGTTAGATTTAGATTTATTTTCATATGTATATGTAACAAGATCTGTTCTCATAGTATAGCGTACCATCCAATTGCAGATTGCACAATGTCTACGATTTCAAGAAAGAGAATGAGGTATTCGTATTCTTCGCCGCCGCCGGCCGACTGGTCCGCCGTGCCGGACCTGTTGCTGGATTTAATTCTCTCCAAACTCAACTCTTCCCTCAACG